>VXAX01003036.1:1183561-1288684 GCA_013399835.1 Leptocoma aspasia | reverse complement strand
AGGGTGTGTGGTGAATGAGAAAAAATAACAAGAAGTTTTCAAAGAAAACCAGTAGAAATGAAAATAGATAATTTCCTTTTATTCACAAAATTAGTGGGACTGTGACTGCCTTTTTTCTGTTTCCCAAGCAGCCCACTTGCAGACAGTATGGAAAACTAGAATTGAGAGAAGACATTTTACAGACATTTTGCAGACAATATGAAAATGCAATGAATCCTTGACAATGTTGCACTGCATACTTGGACAACTATTGACAGTTTGATTCAGATCCTTGTTTTGAATCCAGCAGAGTGCACTCTATTTTCATACCAAAAACATATTGGGTGTCAATAGCAATAAAGTATAGCGTGTCCTCCTTTATTGTATACATTAAATTAACTGCTTTCATATTTAAAGCCAGGATCTGAAAGTAGGGATGATTTCTTTTCTCAGTGTTTAAGATATTCATGTGTAAAGTAGCATCCTGCCCTTTTCTTAGATAGCCTATCATATAGAAGCTGAAGTTTTTTCCTGTATAGTGGAAGATAAATGAATAAAACTTCCCTTAAACTAAGGAAGAGTATTCATCTCCAATATTATAGCTAAGTGACATACTGCTGTAATCCAACAGTACTAGAACTCCTATTGAGGAAGAGGTGATAACTTACCCTTTGCTCCTCTTGAAGAAAAAAAAAAGGAAAAAATAGTCCAAATGTGGATTTTTAATTTTTTTACTTCGTGTATGGTTTAACCATATGGCTGGCATGTAAACTACTGAAAAATAAAGTGATCCCTGTCCTGCTATAAAGTCAAAACCCCAGCATGCTGCTACTCAGAAAACTGCTCTGTAAAATCTGCATTATGAGGCTCTGTATTTATTGCTGCAGGAACTGCAGAGAAAGTTTTTTTTAGGTATTTCCTAAGTGTCACTCCTGGAAGCCATAACAGCTGCTTTGATTTCTTTCTGACTTACACAATAACAAAAGTATTAAAGACCCTGTCAAACCAAGTCTACTGGGAGCACCTTTCTCTCTTCAATTTCTGCCTCTAAAGCAGGAAAGTATAAAACTGAGGGCAGAATATGGTGCTGGACTGAAAATTTACTCAAATCCACAGATTGTAAAACAAAACATGACTCATTTTTCCATAGACATTCACTCTTCCATGTTTCACTGATGACCAAAAGCTCATTTTTGTCACATATGTTCAGCTCTAAATTATTATGAACAGGTATATTAGGTTTTAAAAGAAGCATTTTCTGATGTTTCAGTATGAAGATTCATAGATCAAACACTACCTGAAAAAATTTATCTGTAAGCCTAGGGACTGGGAGAAGTAGAATATCGTCATAAATATTTTATTAATGTTTTATAGGTCATAAATTCATTACATATTTGCATCATTTGTGTATGCTATGATTTCATATAGAACTTTTTCCCTAAACTTCAAGGGTCCTTTAAAGCTTTTCAGATGGTCAAAAATATAATCTTAATCACCAGTAGTGTTCAACAGAACTTAGAGGCTGGACAAGAACCCAGGCACAACCCATGAAGAACATCTCATGTAGAGAATAATGTGAAGGCACCAAGGTGCCTGACAGGGTCTGGAACAATTAAACAGATCTGAGGAATGTTGTGTCCTTCCTTTCATAGCTCACAACACAAAAAACTCAAGCTAAGAACAAGAACACAAGAAGCAGCTAAGAAAACCAGAGAGGACAAGTGTGCCAGGGGAAAATTGAAGTGGATGAGAGTGAAAATTGCCAGTAAAGGAGAGATTTTATCTCTGATTAGATCCAGAAGGATTAGGAGGTTGAACAAGATAGCTGGATTGGAGAGGAAGTGCAAGCTATTCAATCTGAGGTGGAAAAAGCTCCCAGCATGTACACATGGGTAAAACAAGCTTTTACAACTATATCTTACATATAGTAAATACCATATTTGCAATGAGTAGTCAGAAACAGTCAGGCTTGAGGTTTAGTCTGACTGAAAAGACCTGGTGTAAGTGGCTAATCTGAAATTAGTTATCACCATTTCTCCTTAGAGGTGATGCCTTGCTACTTTCAGGTCAACTGAACAGTGATTTTTCTTTGCCTGTGTCAGAAGACCTTGCTCTGGTAGAAAGCAGATTCACAAAAATACTGCAGCCTGAGAAGTCTCATGTCATCCTACTTCTTTTTTTATATACTTTAGGTCAATTGGAAAGAATGTATTATTAACCCACAAAACACCAAAACGTGCTGAAGTTGTAAAAGCAGATTGAGTTCTTTGAAGGGAATGTGAATGCACTAGTGTTTGAATAAAAGCACCTGCTAAAGCACTCTAAGAAAAATGTGTTTTCATTCTTTCTTCTCTCCATTGTCCAGTTTCCCAAAGTTATTACATTTGTTATCTACATTATCAACAGTTGTTAAAACAGACACATAGGAATGGAATTTATCACGCTCTCAATTCCCTACAAGAATTAAATAATGCGTAATATTTTGCTTTTTTCCAGAGTCTTTGTCATTCTGATATCAACATTAAACCATCCGAATTAATAGATATGCAAGCTAAAATAAATTTGTATGATAAACACATCATCTCTCAGAGTTTAAAGCTTGTATTAGGAACACTTACACATACATGACAAACAATTCTTTTGTGTGTGTTGGAAGTCAAAAGTGTAAATTTCATCTGTTTTATTTAAGGGATCTTGTGCTTTGTCAAGGTCATCAGTGAAGAATACTAGACACAGAAGATATCGGTATTTATAATTCTCTTCCATCTATTTTTATACAAATATGAACCTAGTAATCATAAACAATCTTATAATTCTGTTCTCATTTATTCCAGCTTTATGAAAATCTGTTTCCATGGAATTTAGTAAAACAAATTAATTATGTTGACATAAAGTTCTAGAAACATGGCAAACCATCTCACTCTTTCCTGAGATCTGATACACCTAGACATCCCCACTGCTCCATGTCTTTAGCAAGAAACCCTAGTTAATTTCTCTGGCATTTTTTATCATCCTTGACATAGGGTCTCCATAAAAGAAAGAAATGTATCCTATATGAACTTTTAAAAAATAAAAGTACATTGGAATTGCACAATTTCTTGAAAGTTAAGATTCTCAGCCTCTAGATTGCTACCTTTTAGAACTAAACTGCAGCTTCCTCTCATCATATTTCCTATTCACTTTTTTCATCCCAGGATCAAGTCAACCTTCAGCCATGCAGAAATTTTCGTTAGTTAAAGTGGTTTACTTTAGCATATGCCTCTTTTAATGTTTAACCATTTTGAAGCAAATATATTACCTTGAATTTTAATGAACTATATGTCCTATTATTTTTTTTTCCAGAAAGGAGTCACTTAGAACTGCAGGATGCAATTTTACTGAAACTTGAATAAATTAACCATGGTTGCATTTTGCATTGTTATCCACTATAGAAAAGTTTATATGAACTTTATAAAGGCAATTTCCTTGTCTTTTTGTGCAGTTCTGGGGTTTATATAAACCTTTAATTGCTGAACTTAGTGAACTTTCGTAGTATAATCTTATGCATTGATTGTTTATGCTTATAGGCTTTCCAAATTGCAAAGTAAAACCCATTAACTTGAGCTAGAGCTAGTAACGAGCATAATTTAGATTAAGCACACCTTATTTCAGACCTCAGGTGAGGGAGGAATATGCACAGTCAGCTCCTGTTGCATAGGTGATGAATGGTAACTCATTAAGATGAAATTACTGTTGACTGTGTGGCAAGACCTGAGGGAATTCTTTCACGCGATACCTGTCAGTAACCCTCTGCATATCTCTTTAATTTCATAAAGAGTTTGAAAGAAACTAAAAGGGTTACTCAACAATGTTGAGCATAAGGAAAATTCTAGAAAAAATTCAGGAGTGGAAATGGAATAGGACTACTTTTTTCAGAGAATATATTTAGAAACTTACAGAGTAGAGCTGATTTTTTCCCCCTTTCAGACAGCTCTCTATGAAAACATGCACTTGTTACAATATGTAACATCCTGCCATGGAGCTCGATGATATACTGCCTATTTAGAAACAACAGAACAGACCATCACTATTTTAGGTAATAATCTTTGAAGAAATTATGCCTTATAACTTCAGAGTAAAGTCTCCTGCAATTGACTTTAAATATTCTGTGGAATCTGTAATATGACTAGTACATTTAGCTGTCCCTGACCCAGAACTCAGCTTGAGACTTGTAAGATTGGCAGATTTTTCTGGTGATTTTGAAAGCTCTTATTTGTGGTAAAACATGAGGGGTTTGGGGGGGTTGATTATTCAAGAACTCCATGTTGTACCTGTACACCTTTACTTGATCTAATATGCCTTTTCTTTGCAGGATAAATCCCAATTGTTAAAAGGGCAAAAGAATATCATATTAAGTTATTTCTATATGCTTTTTGGGGTATTTTTATTTCCATGAAGTATGCAGCTGTGCAATGAAAATGAGGCAAATATTGAGAACTTTATTTGAATTTGATGTGGGTAAACAATCAGAACACTTTCTTCTTGAACGAAGGATTTATTTATTCCTTTGAGCTTTTTTTCCTCACCCTTGACCTCATTCCTATCTCGGTCCTCCTACAACATTCCCCCAAGTTTTAGGGCTCAATTTATCTTCAGTTTAGACACTTGTGTACAGCATATTTCAGTCATTTATGTTTGGGGTTTTTTTTCCTTCCCTTTTTTAAGGAGGGTACTGGCAACAAGTGGCTTCTAAGCTTCATTGAGTCAGATCCCATTCAGCCCTGACATTCTCTGTGCCTTTCCTGGCACGCTTCATGCCAGACAGAAACTGCAGAGCCGGATAAACTCAGCAGGTCCTGCTGGGAATATGAGATGAGTAAGAAGATACTGGTATGTCTGCCAGATTTATGGCTGGGGTTCACTTCAGGGAAATTATTGTATCTCAGCCAGGGCAGTGCATCTAGACTTCTAACACACTGTGGCTGCACAAATATTCCCCATGAAGCCAACTCCCAGTGTCTTCCAGTGGGCAAATCCTGTCACCTCATCCCGTGGAATGTCAGTAACAACGATTGTTACAATAAAGTTCCATCTCAAGACTGAAACACATCAGTGCTCAGCATACAACATGTAGAGCAAAAAGTTTGAAAAAATCAAAGTTGCATTATTGGGTTGAGAAAGTTTTGACATATCATAAATATATTCCTTGTTATCAAAAATGAGATCTAACCTATATTCCCTTAATGATAAGGAATATTTTAGTCTGGAGAAAGCACAGGCCAAAATTTTTCTACGATGCTTTTTTTTGACTAAGCATCCATTTGATAAAGTCTTCTCTAACCAAGACATATTCATATGATAGAAATACTTTTGACAAAATAAATATGATTAATAAAGATGTGGTTTGTTTTCCCAATTATTTCAAAATTAGCAATATTTGCTTTGCACTTTAGTGCATAACTATTTGCTGTAAATTCACATTAAGAACAAAATATTTTCAATTATAAAAATAGTCTAACTGAATGTAAAATACACTGTTTTTCAGTGTAAGTGTTTCAGAGATAGGTTGATATATATTTTTGTGTAGAGATGTTTTTCCTACAGAACTGAAAAATTTAATATTTTTGTGACTACTCTGTAATACTATATTAGCAATGCAGACAGAGACACATCAAAGATGTGATTTCTTCACTGTAGGAATTTAGAGTCTAAGTCATGGGCTTGTAATGCACCCATTTACTTCTGAACTTATTACTATAGTAGTCTTATTACTAAGACTACTTTTCTAGTCAGTGGAGCACAGTGGGCAGTTTGTGGAAATAATCTGCTGAATACTAAGATGGCTTCACTGAAACAATCTGAAATTATTTATTTTAGAGAGAGATTGTAGGGAAACTATGATTCAAAAAAGACATTTGCATTTTTTTAAATGCAAACACCTCTACTTTATACATAAACTTCTGTAGTCTATAGGGAAATTATTTTATACTGTGTTTCTAATGTACCAGTCTTGGTGTGAAATCTATTAGAGAATTTATGTCTTAAAAAGGAATTAAATCTGAATTTTAAAGGCAAATTAATGTAGCAGTTTTATTTCAAATGCATTTGCTTTCGAAATTTTGATTGAAACACTGCATGGTCTAAATGTACGCATGTATGAGAAAAGAAAGATATATATATATAAACATGAAAATGTGAAAGCATGAAGGAAATACTCAGCCTATATATATGCGTGTGTGAAGGAATTATATCTATATAAATATGAACCAGTCTATATATATATAGGGTAAATGTCTCCTTTATAACCATTGACCTTTGGCAAATCTGTTTATATTGTCCATTTGGTTTGGTCTGTATAAATTATGCAGCAACTGTTTTTAAATATAACTAAATTTAATAGTATACTTATTGTAGAATAATTACATTCCAAATATTTATTGAAAACAAATATGATTTACAGAGCTCTGATGATCCTTTTGGAAAACTGTATCTGTTAAGTTGCAATGAATACTTGTTTAAAATCAGACATTAAAATTAGATTTTCATATACATTACTGCCAAGATCCATATTAAATATATTCAGGCTGTGACTGATTCATCTCTTTTATTTTTTACAGATGGAAGGTACTGCTTGTTTTCCTATGACCAAGATTTGTTTAAATGATACAGACAATTCAAGCAAGACAATAATTCCTACATTAAATGTTGATAATTTACAGTAATTAAATTATTTTTTCACAAGTATAGTAGAAATTCTAGTTAACATACTCAGCATCTCTCATTAATTCCACCACAGGTTGTATAAATACACTGAAAATAGACTATGACACACCTGTCCTGGTTTCTGTCCACTGCTGCACTGCACTAAGCTACACTCTGAGCAGATATAAAAAATCAGACAGTGAAAGTTTACAAATGTCCAAAATTGGATAGAAAGGTACATTTGATATCATAAGTATTGAAATTCAACTGATTACATAAAGAGATCAAATGCAGGTTTGTTGCTCTTTTCCATTTATATAACTTCCTTAATAAAACAGACTATGATTCCTTGAAATGAAACTTCCGTTGTCACTTTATCAAAAGAAAATACCTGATTAATTCCATTTCCTTTGGCTTCCTGTAAAATTTCTTACAGCTGCTATTCTCACATAATGGTAAACACTTTCCTAACCTTGATGTCCTTTTCCAATCTTTCTATACAATTTATTCCTCTAATTGTATGAAAAGATAGAAAAATGATACATGAAAAAACCCAACAGCACATGTAAAATTGCACATTGTTGAATATTTGGTTTATTGTATTTGAATTACTGTATTAAGTAGATTCCTTCGAGAGACAGAGAATGTTGCTCTGACTGCTTGTATTACCTGATTAGTGAAACGTTCTTCAGTACAATTTATAATAGTAATACATGGAATTGACATTAATTCAATAATTGTGTTGGCAAAGAAATTGTTACTGGTACAGTATTCCTTGGTATTCTTTAATTTTGCCATTGAAATTTCATCAAGTAGTTCTTTGATTATATTTTTCCTCCATAAAGCCTGATATTCTTTCAAAATAAAGACAAACATAATGTAAAAGATAAACTGAGTTCACCTTATAATTGCTTATAATCAATTATTTATTAATAAAGTATTTCAGATGTTGTTCAAAACAAATTGTAAGGGAAAGAAATAAAAGATCTGGTAAGATTATCAAGTAAGGTTTAAAGCTCTAATCAACTAGGAATGAAGTAAGGTAAGTAAACTGGGCAAAGTCATTCAAAGATTTAGGTGTGGAAAAAGTTTGCAATTTCTCTAAAGCACACATGCACAAAACACCTGGAGTTATCACCACAAGGAGGGTGGACAGAGTGGAGAGGAGGGCTCCAGGCATGACTCCATGAATCATCTCAAGGAGGATACCAGGAGCGAAGAAGGAATGTTACACATGAGAGATCAGGAAGCGCATCAAAACGATTCATTACAGAGGAATAAAAACCAGTGACAAGTGTTTCTTTAGTGGTTAATGAGAGCCAGAAAACAAACAGAATAGTTCAAAGTCAGGATTGGTAAATTTTGAAATAGCTGTGATAAGATCTACTAATAACTTTCTGGTCTCTGTGTCCAATGAGAACACTACTGTATGATGTGAGAGTTGAGGCAAGCTTGTTGATAGAAATGCAGACGGAAAAGTGATATTAAATAATTGAAAAAAAAAAAAACAAAAACCAACAACTTAAAAGACTGTGGCTAATGGCCCCAACAAAGAAGGTGAGCACCCACACAGCCACTTAATCTCTTCACCTCCTGTAGTGGATTGACCCTGGCTGGATGTCAGGCACCCTCTGAAGCCTCTCTAACACTCCCCTCCACAAGTGGACAGGGGGGAGAAAATATAGCTAAGAGTTCATGGGTTGAGATAAGGACAGGGAGAGATCACTCTCCAAATACCATCATGGGCAAAACAGACTCAAGTTGGGGATATTAATTGAATTTATTACTAACAAAACCAGAGCAGGATAATGAGAAGTAAAATAAATCTTAAAAACACCCTCCTCCCACCCTCCCTTCCATTCCAAGATCTGCCTCTTCCCTGCCAGCAGCACTGGGAGACAGGGAATGGGTGTTCCAGTCAGTTCATCACGAGTTGTTTCTGCTGCTGCTCAGGGAGAGGAGTCTCTCCCTTGTTCCAGCATGGAGTCCCTCCCACTGGAGACAGTATGTCCCAAGACCAACATTTTGATTTTTATATGCTGTATATATGGGGGTGTATATAGATACACACCAATGAGAAAAAAAAAAAAAGAAAAAAGCACTATTGTTTCCTATTGCTTTCATTTTTTGTCTCCAGTAAATTGAATTTGACACACACTGGAAAAAAAATTCCAACAGTTCTTGCCCAATATCTTCAGCAAAGTCTTGTTTGCAAGAGAAATTTAACTGTTACTTTGCTTCAGATACTTTTATAGTTTTGGCCTACAGAAGTTTTCTTACACCTAAATTGGCCAGGGGTGAATAGGTCAATCCTTCAAACTCAATGGGCACATTCAACTTCTAAAGAAAAAAAGTCTATTAAAAATTCTTGAAGAAACTGGAGTATTCGTAGAGGTGAGTTGTTAGACAAGAGGGAATTCTATTACATGCTCTCAAGTTCTGCAAACATTAGAGGACAATCTAATGGCTCCTCTTTTACGAGGAGGTTGCTGAGGTAACCTGCTCAAGATAGATTTAATGTTTACTTTTGGTAGACATCAAGCCATGAGGCCTGTAAAAAGAATTATGATGTTTCAGCCATTTTAGTATCAACACAGTTGGTGTATCTATTACCTTGGTTTCTTTGAGGAAGCTTGAGGGCTTCTGTTACGAACTTCCTCATATTTCAAACACCGGGTGAGCACACATCAACTGTGCATTTCCCCCATCTGTGTATTTTCATTTGCAAGAAAAAGGGAACTCTGTTTTCTGGTTCACCTACTGAAGAAATAAGATTTAACTAATGGAAAATGCTGCTAAATGGCAACATGAAGGAACTAGGGTTTTTTGGGAAATGTGTAGGTTTAATTATAATTTCTCTCAGAAACTCTGAGTAGAACTATGAATTTATCAGGTCTCCCTTTTTTGGTGTCATATCATAACATTTCTAACATGATCTGACAAATGTTTTGAAGTGTGTAGGTCTCTGCAGAGCACTTGGTTTCAAGAAAGGGCTTTGCTAAAGGATTCAAAACTAGTAAAATAAAATGATTGCATTTTTTAGTTCAAGATAACTTATGCTAGAAGAAATACTTGTCTCCAAATATGAATTTAGAAAGATAGTTGTACAACTCAATTATTATATTTAACTATTTATTTCATGAGTGAAGACTCAAAAAAGGAAGCGCTTGCTTGAGAAAGAAAATCCCTTGAGTCATTTCAAACATCTCCTGCTGAAATACTTCGCCTACACTTAAGGAGAGAATTTGGCATGAAAACATGAAAAGTGTGAACTATATGGAAAATTACCATCTTTTAGACAGTTGATGCCCCAGATGCCATCAGATATCAAGTCAAGTAAGCAGGGAGAATCTGAGGTCCTCAGTAGGACCTATTAATAGGACTTGCATACAGTAAAGTAGGAGTGTAGTTTGGAAGATCACATAATAATCCATGCTTAAAAAAAAGTTGATTTTTGGTCTGTTAAAATATATTCTTTTTCCTAGATGTTATTAAGAAAAAATAAGTTGGAAATCTATATCAGTATTTAAAACCTCAAGTTTGTTATACATGCAATTCTCTTTCTAAATATTTTTTTATCTTCTTTTTTATCAGTATTGTAGAAAACTTACTAAATGGAAGAGATAATTATCTTTGTTTCACTTTGTTTGAATTTCAAGAAAACACTGCACAAAATTAATTTAGTCAATAGAAACAAAAATGTAAACTCACAGGATGCAATGCAGGAAGTCAATAATACAAGGAAGTTGTTTTGTTCTTGCCATCAATCATCTGGCCAGCCTCCATATGACCAAAACACAACTTTTTATTTACCTGGTTTTGCATTTCCTACTATATAATGTCTTTAATTACAGCTTTTCATTTCATTGTAAAAAAAGGTACGTAAACTCTTTTTACAGATTGGATATACGATATTGTAATGTCCTGTTCAGCGTCTTTGAAAAACAAAATCCTCCCTGGCTAATATTGTTGTGCTGCTTTTGTTTGAATCTTTCTGCTCTTTCCTTTTCCCCTTATGCAACCAACATATACAGCAAGGAGCAATCAATCTTAGGTACTTAACTGGGTGACCTAAGGTCTTTTCATTCTCCAATCATTGTCTCTGGACCAGTAAAAATGTTAAAACTATCATTTACTGCATTAGGCTAAAATTTTTGAAATAGAAAATTAACTTGTTATATCATGTTCTACAATTCTCTTGTTCTCTTCCTGGAATAAATATGTGCATAAGAATAAAGGATATTCTCATATCCTTTATGAGAATAAAAATTGAGTTTTAAATGAAGAGTAGTAACAGTCATTGATCTTTCTGTTTAGAGTTACTTGATGGTGAATCCATGAAATTTTATACTTTGAAATGTCTTTAGTGGACTAAACACAAACCAGAAGAAATTAATATTGCAACACAGTGAGAGTACAATTCTTTGCATGTTTTTCAGCAACTAGCTCTTTTGACTTCACAAAATAAAAAAATAAAACATATACAAATAAAAAAAAATAGTGAAGGCAAAGAAATTAAGCCAGGGACTGGTATTATTGTGGAGTGAATTCTGTCACTTTTGGTCATACAAAGTAACATTTTTCTTAAATGACTGAATTAAAATGGAACAATTTTTTTCCTACACAGCTGTCCCTCCACATTAGGAAAGGCTGATGACTCTTCACTGCTCGCATTGGTCACTGGTCCAACCCTTGAGACCTGGGTGGGATCCCAGAATGAAGGGAGAGTTTCCCTCTGTGACTAACATTTATAATCTGTCCCAGTTCCACTTTGACTAAGCAAATGCAGTCTCTGTGTATTAATAAGGCCTAAGATGCCCTAGGATCAGCGTTCAGGAAGCTTATGCAGAAGTGTGCAAGCAGCTAATCCCGAATCATTCTCAGTGAATGCTCAAAAGGAGCTCAGTGACTCAAGTCCTTCACTCTTTCTGTTCAAATGCCTATGGCTGACCTTGGATAACTTCCCTCCTCCTTTGATTTATGCTGTTACTGATGTTTACTTGCTGGTGTTGCCACAGGCCTCTCTCCTGCCATTTTTCCTTGGCATAAAACAGTACTCTGAGTGTGGAACAAAAAGACATTGTCACTTTCATTTTGGGGCTTTGTTGGTTTGAGTGGAACCTCACAACTCTAGCACAGGAATGGACCTTCTTTCTGGCCACTGCCAGGTGCATCTGTGAGCAAATAAATTGCAAAAGGGGGAAATCAGGAAAGAAGTCAGAAAGTCAGTCAGACAGTATAGCAATAGTAGGAGTAGTATGCTAATTAAAATAAAATAAAACTTATTGGTCCTGATTTAGTCAGCACAGACACGTGCAAAATGTATATTTTATTCTCATTTAAATCTTTGAAGTAAAGTTTAAATAATATTTGAATAATCCTTCTTCCCAGTAGGGGTTCTCTGAATAGATAAAAACTTTCTACTGCATGAGACGAAGTACTGAAAACTGAATAACACTTCTCAGTATCCTGCATCTAAGACCATCTAAACAAACTACATTCCTGTTACATATGTTAATGGTGGAAAATAGAAGTTGCTTTTCTCTCAGTCTCTTGTAACAGATGCAGCATTTAAAGTGCGGCTTGTTAAAGGAAATATTTCCTAGTTGTTCTTTTATTTATAGGAGTTTCTCAGCCATTACAAATAGTAAACAAAAAAAGACAAATGGACTGAAAATTGATCTGCACTTACATGTTATGAGTACAGCTTTTATGAATTTTTATTTTCACACACTTTGAAGACTGCCATTAGGGCAAACAGCTGTCAGAGCTGAAAATGCTGCATTTTGCAATTATATTTCTATACATGAAGATAATAAAGCTGTTTCGTCAAGAATTGATAAAAAAATCAATTATGTAATCTTTCAAAGAAAATATTTTGAAACAAAACCTGCTGAAACAAAATTTGATGTGTTTCAATTCAGTCCCTATGTCTTGTCTTGAATTCATGATCACTAGGCTGATTTAATTCAGGTATGGACAAGTAAACTGAGTCCCAAGTGGCATGCCTGATTTACAGAGATAAAGGGATTTTGTGGAACTACAAAATACTTTCCAGATCTAGTGCTGGTGGTATTAATATTGTATCCTTAACAGGTCAGATTTGGAGTGCCAATCTCACGGCCAGTGCTTTTGTGGTCATAGTTAATAATTCAAATGTAATTGTTTCCTTTTTAATTTTTTCCAAGTTTCACTCTATATTAATACTCATGATATTTGGATTGGTTCAGATTATTTCTTCACCTAACCCACTCATTTTTTTGCAGAAATATTCAGGATAATTAGAAGCAAAACTATATCTATAGATCAATAGAGAATTGGTTGTACAACTTGTGCAGTGCCATTAAAACAGATAGTAGTATACTCTTCATCTTCATGATTTGTTTGCATTTACAAGGGAAAAGGTTAAATATTTTTCCCCTATGAATAGATAAGTAGTCTGCAAGCATTTAATAACCCTTCTGGCTAACTGGCTCAGATAACTGAAGTCCATTAAAGCTGTTGCCAACAGTTCCATGCACAGTCAAGTTTTGTTGATCGGAGCAGATGAATCATTAATAAACTAAGGAATCCAGCAAAAAAAAAGGAAGTAAAACCAGCTGGTATCAGATTCCTGGCTGATCTACAGTGTCTGCTGG
This sequence comes from Leptocoma aspasia, assembly GCA_013399835.1. Classification (NCBI taxonomy): domain Eukaryota; kingdom Metazoa; phylum Chordata; class Aves; order Passeriformes; family Nectariniidae; genus Leptocoma; species Leptocoma aspasia. The sequence continues at coordinate 1,275,386 of VXAX01003036.1, read as the reverse complement.
GTCTGTGGGCTTTTGCTGGTATAATTCACTCACAGTGCAGGACATTGCAAGAATGAGGAGTATCGCCAGTACCTTGGTATCTCGGACCCACACAGTGTGATCAAGGTCTGCATCATGCACAGCAAGTTATACTGGATACTCACACTACTTTATATAAATCAAATGATGTGGCTAACCTTTCAAAAGTCCAGCTTTATATAACAGCACAGGTAATATATGCTGCTTACTACCTTAATACATAAAAGTACGATGTCTGCAATCTGTAACATATGTCCTCAAAGATCTGAAGTTTCCTGATTTTAGGGTGTATCACATTATATTTCCTCCATGCAAATTCCAGCTGCTACTAAAGCAATCCTTTATAGCATGTCCTGGAGACTTGGCCAGAGTCTATTTCTGCTTGGAGCTGAAATAAACAAGGTTTCCTTTCTCTGAACAGAATGATCTTTTCTAAATGTTTTTCTGCCAAATTCTGAGTCCTGGTCCCAGTCCAGTGCGATGGAGATCAAGGGAGGAAGCTTTCCTCTCAGTCAACAGAGGTTCCTGCTGTTTTGTCAACTCACCAAAGAAAGGTAGAGTTGGTAAAAATTCAAAGTCTATAACAAACATGTCTGTGACAAACACTGAATTTCCTGCTGCTTGCTGTGTACTCTGGTCTATGGCAGCAAGGATAGATGCTTGTCCTTAAGAGATGGAACTGAACTACTATAATAGATGCTTGCCACTTGTATTTTATTTTTTCTGGTTAGATTCATATCTTGTTCCAAAGGTTATTCAGGATGAGGATATTACATGTCATTTTCTCAAAAAATACCAAAATATTAATGCTATATTCACTTTTAATCATCATCATTTCATAAGTGTTACCTGTTTTTTAGATTAAACTTGCCACTGTCCTTCTCTCTCTTATGTGGTAAAGTTTCCTGTTAGCAAATCCACCAAGAAATGAGTAAGCAACGCTCTTGAGTTAAGGTGCCTGCCTGAGCTATGGAAGGAACTGAAGAAGAAAAGAGATATCTAGCCTATTTACAGTGTGGTTTTGTCACTAACACACTGGCCCAGGTTCCATTACTCTTATTACAATTTATGATATGATAAAATAGAGCAGAAAATGACAAATGTCCTGGCTTTACTGTGATAGAACTGTGCTTCCCAGATAATACCATTTCATCTTCATGCTCATTATTGCCTGAGCTATTTCATTCTGTTCCAGTTTCTGGAAGTAGATTTTATTTCCATTCAAGGTGAAGTGTTAAAGGAAAGTAAGATAATGTCCACAGCCATGAGCCAAGAACAATAGCCGCTGTTCAAAAAATAATTTTAGGCTTAGTAAAAGACGTTTGCTTGAATCTGAATATTTTGTTTGAAAAATAACCCTGAATCTGGAATTAAAAAGAATCCTGGATAATAAAGAAGGCTATGGCTATTTAAGGAATATATTTTTTACATTTACCTGACTCTTGAGTCTAAATAATATCACTGATATAAAAACCAGTAACAATCAGCATTTTATGATCCCAGTCTGCCCCATTTTCCTTTCATAGTATGGTAAATGTTCCGATAGTTTAAAGTCAAAGTAAACTATTGCTACTTTTGAAAACAAGCAAAGGAAAACCTAGGTTAAATATCAAGAGGCATTTTAGCAGTTAAGAAACCATGCTCTTCCCTGCCTTATGGAGTACTTTTTAGCACAGCAGGCCTATAAAGAAGCCAATAGGTAAAAGAAAAGAGAATAATCATTCCTGGGGATATTCCTTGCGCTAGGGATGTGTATTTGGGCAAGTGCTGTCCACTCAACACACTATCATTTATGGTTGAAAGATATCAAGCATCTGGATGTGCTTTGAAGATTATGGTTTCTATTCCATGTTTCATATGCACGTTTCTGCCTCAGTGCCACACAGCTGATACCACGTCTGAAAACTAGCCCATTCTTCTTGAAAAATTAAGGAAAATATGTTAGACTTTTCACTTAATGAAAAAACCCAGCTCTCAGAACTTGGCAGTGCAACATCCAGCTTCAGTTCAGAGCTCTTGGTGAAGATGGTAAGACCCTAAGGGGGAAAAATAAGTTCCATAAATTGAGATCTGAAATAGTTTCATTTCTGATCTGTGAATGTCCAAGGGCAAGGAGCTGGAAAATCCACATTGTTTGAGTGTGACATTCTTGATTGAGGGCTTCAGGAGTCTGTCCTTATCCATTCAGGATTGTCATCTGGCACTCCTCTCCAAATGAAGCAAGACTCTCCCTTTAGAAGTATGGCTTACAAGAAATGTGCTATTTTCTAAATGCTATGTGCTACATATGTCACTGACACCATCTAGAAATGAGAGGTTAATACCATCCACAAGCTACAGGAGTTCAGACACAAAGCACTGACTCACCTTCAAATTAAACCACACTGAGCAGAGCACCTACAATAACTTTAGTTCCACGACAGAAAGAAAAAGTGTGTTGAATGACAAAAAAATAACCTCATTTATGTTTTGCTGGAGTCATCAATATAAGATTTTTTTTCTAAAAGACATTGTGTAGTTTATCAGAAAATACACCAACTCTCTATGTTTATTTCAAGGATTTTGTTCAACCAGAGCATGTGCACAGTCAGAGGTATATTTCAATATGAGATCTTTTCAGTAATTTTTTATGAAGTTCAGGTCTTTCTCCTTGGAAATACTCAAACAGTCAAAAATGTATTGATTCAATCAGAACAATTTATATTATAATTACAGTGTATTTTAGCAAAACTGTATTTTTTGATACTTCTCTTTCTAAAGCAATTTCATTACAAAAGGAAGTCCTCATTTGAGAATGGATCAGAACTTCGTTTGTAAGAATTTCCATTACTTGCTTTTATTTTGGCAATCAGGGAATTTCAAAGTGTATTTCAACAGCCAAAAACTGCAGCTCAATATTTGTTAGAACAAATTCTTCTCATGCAAGAGGACAGAAAGCCCATATGATATCGATCAAATTCCTGTTTCTTTCAAGAAAAACAAGCAAACAAACAAAACAGTCTTTGATTGTTCACATAGTTATGAAATAGTTCATAATATAATATTTTTAAATTATCTAGATTTAAAATAAATGGTTTTAATGGTCTGATAATGAGCCTAGAAATTATAAATAATGAATGACAACATATAGCAGGTATAAGTGGACTGTAATGGAGAGACAATTAACTTCTGTACAAGCAAGGAACACAGTTATTGGGAGAAATCCTTCTACAGGTCAATTTTTTTTGTTCTTGATTTACCTGGCCTCGGACAGGGATTAAAAACACAAGTATTGTGCATGACCAGCCCCATCAGGAAACAATCTCCTGTTCAAAGAGATGTCTCTGTCTCCACCCTAGGGTCATCAGAGCACATCAGAGCACTGAGTTGTGTTGAATCATTTTGATGCAGCATCACCACAGAACTGTTAAAGGCTCTAGCAAGATCTAAAAACTCCAATGCTCTGTTAACATTATTAGAGTGGTATGTCACTACATTTTTCTTACCAATATAGGCTTGGAACAGATTTCAGTATTTAGAGAGTCTGAAATATAACAAGAGAAAGAGAAAGAAATGCCAGGTTGCCAAGGATGCCAAGAGAAGAAGGAAGAATGTAAAGTGAGAGCAGAAAGGAAGGTACAAAGTTAAGTTTATAGTATGGTTGCCTGTCTACTGCATGCTGTTATTTTTATTCTTAAGTACTTTGACAGTACATAAACATTTATATGTACTTTGGCTTACTTCAGCTAGGAAAACTGTGAACTGAAGTGTCACAACTGCAGGCCTGGCATTATGCTTCCTGCCACAACACACAAAACTGTGGGGAGAGAACTTGTAAGGTCATTGAAACACCAGAAACAACCCTAAGCCATGAAAAAGTCGACCTTCATGTGCTTGCACTGATAATAAAAATCCAAAATATTTTGTTAACTTCCTTTTCTCATTTACAAGGAGCACCTGTGATTTACCAGTGCAATAGTAGATCCTAAAGAAGCCAAATGCCTTATATAACTATTCACTTCTTGGATGTGACTGTGAGAAAGGGTTAACTGATTGGGAAGCAATCAAAAAATAATTCCTGCAAATTTTCTCTCAGAGAGGCAATATGGATCCAAATGTAAATTATCCTGACCACAGACAGTCCTGATTTACCAGAGTAATCACTGTGCTTATTTTTTCAACCTATCCTAGAGATGGAAAGAGTTATTTCGTTTCAAGGGAGCTCAGTGGACTTTAACGTCAGGTCAGTAAATCAGCCAAAAAAACTATAATGAAACAAAGTTCTCTGTCCCTACTTTTAAACATTCCCTTTATTTTTACGAAGTACTAAATGCATGGAAATGGTTAACTTGGAGGCCCATGCACAACTGTTCAATGCCTTTTTCTCTAGGACTCCTCTATGTCACTGATTTCATACACTCAGCAATGGTCTGTAGTTTTACACAGGAGTCAAAAGGAGTAGAAGAGAAAATACTACGACTCAAATAATTTTTTCAAAATTTGAATATTGGAAAGATGTCATATTGAGATACTATTTTTCTCTTTCACAGAAATTCACAGGGGAAAAATTAAAAGAGAGGTTTGGACTGTACTTTTAAGGAATAAAAATAGACACAATAATTTATTTCCCTAATCAGATGTAGTTTCAGCTAGGGTGCTTATATTTGCAAATTTTCGTTTCTTTCGGGCTTAGTGTCTGCTTCTGCCAGCAATGGTTCTTTGCCTACCCCCTTTTCTTTCCCACTGGTCTGTCCATTACACAGTTTGTCCAATCAAGTTCCACTCCAAATATTCATTTTGGTGGTATTCTGACAACAAATGGCTCTGGATTTGTTTTCTAAAAAATTCCACTTTTAAATTTGATTTTTCAGGGAGATTAGGTTAGAAAAATACCCGTTAAGATGAAGAGTATTTATATTCCCTGAACTGGAATGAATGCAGCTCAGATTTGTCCTGATAGCTATAATCAGAATGTGGTCCAAATTCCATTGCTATCTCTAGCACGTTTGGCAGAACAAAGACTGAATCAGAGACAAAAAACAGGATGCCACCAAACACATATTTTTTTTTTTTTCTGAATGTGTTCATTTAGCCACAAATACCTAATCAGTGCAGCATAACTGGCTGAATGTAATATTTACATAACAGAAATGACACGAGTCACATTTTTTGTGGTGCATTTACGCAAGAAAATGGATGGTCCCTGTATGAGCAATTCCAAGATGTTATTCCTGAAAGTACCATCCACTGAGCATATTTTCTTTGGGCAAAACTACATTTTTTTTTTTTTTCCTGCTACCCAAGCAAAATGTATTGCATAAAGTAGTTCTGAATAAAAAATTTTAGATGTTACAAATTTGCAGTTGTATAATAAGTCTTGAGATGGGTGTGTTAGTCTACCAGACCTAATAATTTCTTATGGTACTTTTTGCCTCACACTTACATGCAGGAGACAGCCACACCCTTCTTTTGAGAAGCATTTCACAATTAAATCCTTATCATACTGCTTGTTTCTTCCAAACATGAATCAAAAACTCCACAAATTTTCTTGCTCTTTAAAGCCAAAACTTCCCTTGAAGGCTTTGCAACACTAACAGAAAAACTGTAAATCGTAGTTCAGCACCTTCAATAACTTCTCCTTTCTCCTTTCTTGATTTTTCCAGTGGCATATCAAGCCTTGGTGGAAGCTGCCTGGATGTTGATGGCAGCTTTGCAAAGGCCAAAGGAAAGTTTTGTGCTACAATGGGGACTGGAGCAGAGCACTGATTTCCAGTAAGTCTCCTAAACAAAATAAAAAATTATTAACTTTTTGGTCACTATTGCTAACTTGGAACTGATTCTAACAAATAACCCATGTTCAATTAATAAATATCTGAAACAATCAGTCCTCGGTTTCAATAATTTTTCCATATATAATCTAAAATATTGAGAACATATTTATAATTTAATACAGCTATTGTGATTCTGTGCCAACTATTATCTCATGCACATAATTTGAATGTAAAGTTATGGAATACCCCAAGCCAAGAGAAAGGTAGATTTCTTTACCCACAAAATCTCTACAAATTATAACTTTGTGTCATGCTGTAAATAGACATATTTTTGATTTTACACTTAATATAAAATAAATGTAATAATATTTATGTTAAAGCAGTACAAAAATACAGGAAACACTGCCATCATGTGAGTACACACATACAAACAAAGCATTTAGCATAAGATTGATCAATAACCTTTTTCTGCCTCCAATGTTAAAGAAAAAAAATCTACAAGCAGCTCAGGGTGCTTTGATAAAACACAATTGCATTTTGAGAGGTAACTAAGAAAAATGCAGACTCAAATATAGGTGTCCAAGTAAAACAGATTTCTTTTTTTTCTCATAAGAGAAACCTGGGCCCATTTCAGGTCCATGGTAATTTTCATTTTGACTTGACTTTACTGGAGCCAAGATTTTATCCAATACCTTTGAAAGGAAACTGAATAATGTAGTCTGGCTTTCAGCACTATAGATTGTCATCCATGGATGATGGCAGCAGCAGTACCATTTTTTTGAGGACTATTCTAAGGAATCCCAACAATCTAGACATACACAAAATGTCACAGCTGTTGCATCTGTCTTTATCCAAATGTATTTCCACAATGCAGAATGCACACTGCATTGTGCAAACTGCCTTCAAATTAGCAGTTGGAAAAGGCACTGCAACTCATTTATAACACATTTCATTAGGTACAGATCTCACTAACACTTATTTTAGTTTCTATATCAAAATAGGACTTAGTTTAGCCTCAGCAAAACTGCAGATTAGAAATCTGGAGAAAAGATTATTCACTTGCTGGAATGTTTTCTTTTTACAGCAAATGTAGTAGAGATTGTAAAACCCAAATTGATTTGCTCCAGTGTTTTTAATGCATTTAATTGCTTGAAACTTTTTTGTACTTGCTTTAAATTTTAAATAAGGTCCTGCAATGCGGAAATCAACAGTTTCTCTGAAAACACATCCTTAAAAGTTAAAACAGAAGGGTCTAAAGCCATACTGATGTTTCAGAAAACAGTTTAACATTGAATTGATGAGGGTTTTTTCCTAATTATACAACCAGTGACTGAAATGCTGCTTTTATTATGTACCATGATTTTTCATTTGTCAGCTGGAAATCACTTTCATGTTCCATACAATTCTGTCACTGGTCCTAAATTTGCAGATTGTCCAAGTTTTGCTTCTGAAAAGAAGCTACTTTCCTTATTTGAATATGAATAGCAGCTATGCAGTATTTTCAGTTATGTAGAACACTAACTTTTTCTTAGTGCTGAGCTTTTTCTTCACCTCTTACAAAGTCACTTTTCACAACATTTACAATTCAACACACGAGGTTGGGTGGCCTGATAAAAGGGATTTGTTACCACTGAATACTGGAGAAAAGATAACAATCAGTAGTATGGGAAATTGGAATGCGTGATTTAATTCTCTCTCTTTTATTTTTCCATTTTATTCAAGGATTATTGTTATGATAAACCTCCTGATTACTGTGTTTTCTTATGAAAAGTAAGTGACAGTAGGCATCTCAAACCTTCCTGTCACAGTTTGAGTTTGGAGATCCTGTTTCTATTTCTAGAGTATTCATTTGCCAAGGATAATCTCTCCTAGTCCAAACCTGCTTTGGTGCAAGAATTTTTTCTTTTCTCTTATATACAGTTTGTCTATAACATCTTATTTATTTTGTTTCAGTGCTGAGGTTACAAAAAGTTTATTGATTTTTTTTTTTTAAATCTATACTGTTTTATTCTAGGAGAGCATGCGATTCAGCTCAAATTCATGCTGAAGGCAGTAGCCTTTTTATTGTAGCATTGTAGCATTTTTATTTCTTTTTTATTTTCTTTAAAGAAAATATCTTAATTTTCAGTGAAAAATGTCATTTGAAGATCTCAGCATGCTATGGAAGCATATAATCTCATTAAACTTTACAGACAAAACTGCCATTTCAAATATTTCTTTAGGACTGAAGTCAAAGAGGAGGAGGACAATATGTCCCTGGTTCCTGTGAGGGGAAGAAGGCTTGAAACACATTGTTACTGTAGTGCAGACGGCCATCCACTGCACAAGGTGTACCACTTCCAAAAGGAAAATTCTTCTGAAACTCATTTTGAAGGAGCTCAATTAGGCTCTGAGAGAAACTGATGCAAAACAGCGTGAGACTGGGTCTGGAACATGAGGAAGTCTGCAGATCCCACAAAGAGAAGAAATAGAGATTAAGAACAAAACATGGGGTGCAGGGAGAAAAATACATTGCCAAGCAGAAAACAGGGTTATAACATGACATGCCAATTATTTAATGCAACACAGAATCTCTTCAACACCTTTCTTAGTTTTCAGAAAGTTGAGGTTCAGGTCATTGATCACATTGCCCATTGTTTGAGCTTTGACTGTGGCACCGGGCAGTCAGAAGCTTCCCACAGACCACATGACATGGGAGGAAGGCCAAAGCTCTCTCAGGTGCCTCAAAGAGCAGGAGGCATCAGTGTGTGGGCACCTGAGAAAGGTCTTCCAGGTCAGGTTCAGGTCCAGACCCAGACAGATGAAGATGTCCTTATTACACGTGAGCTGGATGGGCATGTCTGCCCCCCACGGAGGCCAGAGCACGGCTCTGCTCACAAACACTCCCTGGCTGGAGGCTCCAGGCCTGACTGTACTGACAAAGGGTTTGACTCTCTTGCCTGGGCCTGGGCAGGCAGTGACCTTTTGCTCATGCTCAACACCACACCAGCTGCGCAGGAAGGGCACACAGGAACCCTACAGCAGCCCTGGCCTCTGCAGCAGCAGCATGAGACCAGGCACAGCAAGCCTGGCTTGGAGCAGCTCTGCTGGCAGTCACCATTTGTGTGCTGGCATCTGAGTCATCCCCATGGATATCCCCACTGTCTCTAATAAGAGTGGAGATGTCTAATTTACATGCAAATATCTATATATTGGCATTTAAATGTAGGCATTTTTCTTTGCATAGTGAATCCTGACCTTGATGTTTCCTCTTCATTATTTACTTGCACTGCAATTCGAGCCAGCATTGAGCTCGTTGTTAGCCAGAGCAAGTGCAGCCACATCCCACCTTTTTTTACTCTCCTAAATCACTATGTCCCGTTTGTATTGTGCTACCATCATTTCAGTTGCTCTTTAGAGGTAAGCATAAAGAGTTCCCCTCTTGCTGAAAATTGGATTTAACAGGCTCTGATGCCGTGTACATCGGCGCCTGTTGGGTGTAGGAAGATAATGCATCACATCAGGGTGGTCATAACATCACAACAGGAAAAGCCCAGCGGCATTCCTGTGTGTTTGCTCTTCTGCATTGAGTACAGTGCTACACTCCTTCAAAAACAATCCGTACCTGAATTTGAGCATCAGTGGGCAAATGTATGCAGAGAAATTTTAAAGAGCTTTACCTCCCATTTGATTTGTGCTGCTCTGAACTTCAGAAAGTTAGATTTGGATATGTAAACTACAAAACAATCTTCGAAAATCCTCAGATCTTTAGAAGCTGCATACTGTCATTGTTTGTTTTTTTATATAATATTCATGACCATTTTCCATAAGGAGCTTTTTATACCTTTTGATATAAGGAAAACTGACTTGTGGTTTTTTTTATAATAGAATCAAAATATTTGTGTGAAGAGGTAAATTGCTATGAAGAACTGACACTGATTATTTTTATTAAAATAGACTAGGTTAAAAGATTTTTAAATATTTCTGTTTCGGTGAAGGGAGAACTGAAGCGATTACTGACTCCTTTTTTTTTTTTTTTTTCCCTAGCAATATCTTCTATTCATTACTGTTTGTTCAAAAAAGAGCCCATCAAGGAGAATAAGCAATACCATGTGGCTTGGCTTGTCCTTTGTTGATGTCAAGCCAAATACTGAACTGTAGCAGTCTAAATAAATAATTTGAAAACAACCATTCAGCTCTGAAGAACAAAACTCTTTGATATACCATTAATTATTTGAGGGTTGCATTTACACTGTGAACATGCAGGAGTCCAGGTTCAAACACTGGAACAGGATACTGCATTCTGGTGAACATCCCCTGTGGCACAGTTTTGGCTTGTCCCAACTATTATCTTCTCAGACAGGGCTTCTCCCAAAAGACAGCACATATGAGAGGGCTCTGTCTAGCAGAGGAAAAATGTGTAGCAGTATGGACATGCACTATGTAAATTTGGTGCCTGAAGGCTAAATGACCCCTGGACTATTTAATTTTCAAATACAGATGAAGTTTAATGGGAAATCAAAGAGGATAGCTCAGGCTGCAAGTAATAAAACTTTTACAAATAAACCTTCACATAATCAGTATCTGGGTCTTCGTGACAACTGCAAGAATTGTTAGAGGGAAACTCACGCTCAGAATAAAAGCTGCATTTATCAGAAAAAAACTTTCTCCTTTGTAATTTAGCCAATATTAAGTGTGGTTCTTAGCTTGATCAAGAATTAGACTTGTTTATCTGACAATAAAAGTGTATGAATGTTCCAAAGAACTTAGTGAGGCAAAATTATACTGCAGAAATATTAAACATTATATACTTCCATAATTATGACCAAAAAATTGTTGGGTACAGTGGTAAATTTTACATTCAAAATGTGATTCTAGGGTTTAAAATTTATTTCCCCTATAAAACACAATATAAATTCATAAATTTTAATTACTGTAAGTTCCACAATTTAAGCAAGATTTATTGTGCCACCTTCATATATGTGAAATGCTTCAAGGACTAAAGGAAATAAGAAATGTGTTTAAAATCCAAAACTCTTCAGTGTATTTAAAATATTCATGGGTGGCAGATGCACTTTGAGCTGTAATGATCCTAACAGCTGGTTACAACATCTTCCTCCAAAACAGAGGCTTTTTTTTCAATCAGATGAGTTTTCTTTCTCTTTCAGCTAAAGACAAAGTTCTTCCAGATTGCTACCTAAACTTTAGATAAGCTGAGTAGATACCAGTAGAATTTAAAAACAAATAGAAAAGGTTTAAAATTTTATTCCTACCTACTTCTTGGCTGTTTATCATGATAGCTGTGTGTTAATCTTCATTGAAAGACAGCCAGTTTTAAAGAGAAAGTCAATGTAATGCATTTTTTTGAGTAGTCACATATTGAACCAGGACAATTTTTGCCCTTTTCCCAAAAACACAGTGACGGGTGAAAAGAGCAAAATTATCAGCTGCCTATCTCTTTTAAAAGGCACTCTTAATAAGGTAAGTAAGTAAATAAAGGAAATAAGTGTCTTGGGATATTGTGAAGTTTAAAAGAATGGCAGTTCCAGGAGGTATTAGACAGACTCATCCAGGAGCAAAGCTCTGGGGACTGTTACACATGGGGCAAATTTCCTATGAGGAAGTGACCAAACCAGCAGCTGTCAGAGGCTCTGTGGCCAGGGGAAATGCCAGCCCGTGCTTTCACTGTCCTTTTACACTTCCCATGAACACCGACAGTGGCACCATTAAACATAAGATACTGGAAGAGGTGGACCTTTCCTTGAACAGAATAAAGTTGATTTATACCAGTGAAGATTCTCATCATTTGCTCTTTGCTTGCAATCTGTTATAGGTTAAAATGCACATACAAATTCATTTTGAGCAGTGGAAAAATATATACAAAATATGGTACAGCAGACTCATAATCCCCTTCATTTTACTATGTCTCTGATTTTATACATGTAGGAATGTTGTAAATGAAAATTTAAAATTAAATAATAAATTTAGGTGAAAAAAACCCTTGTTTAGGAAAAGAATAACTAGTTAGAAAAAGAAGTAACTAAATAGGTCAAATATTTGTCTAAGATAGGGATAATGTTGAAATTTACATCTACCTGACCACCAGTGGAAACTCCATAACACAAGAAAAACCAAAGATTGAAAGAAAAGTTGCAAAAAAAAAAAAAATCTTGAATACCATTAATAATTTACTTTTTTTAGTTCATCAAAATGAGGAAGCCAGCAATAGATTCTATGCAGCCAATCACATAAGGAAAGCAACTGGGGATCACAGTGGACAAAACTAGTTAAACCAGAACCTTTCATAGTGAGAGATTTCACAGAGCATCTGCCTAAAATTTAACTGACCACAGAGTATGGGGTATATAAACAAAATCAAGTAGAAAGTTCCAGAAACAGAGCTTAGCAATTACTCAAGATTTCTATGGCCACCCTAAAAGATGAGACAGTTGAAATGTTAATAATAATGTGCAATCCCTTGTAAAAATCGCTGTGACATATGATGACAGGAAGTGGCAAAAACTTCCAGAAAGCCTTCAAGCAGTTCTGAAGGATACAATCCTCCAAGTCTGATACTTTATCTTGGCAAATTACTAGAAATTGTAATATAGAAAATAATCTATGGATACCTTTATATACAGCCTGCTTTAAAAGTGTCAGTAGTGCTTTTACAAAAAGATTTAATGTCTCTAAAACCCTATAGAATACCTTAAAAGAACCAACAGAACGATGGGAACAAAAGTATGTTGCTGAAGGAGTTTTGCTTGAATTTCCAAAGGCTCTTGGCAAAGCCACTCAGCATCTGCATCTAAGGAAACAAGGAGCAAAGCATAAAAAGAATGTCCTTGCTTAATAAATCATTTGCTAAAAGGATGGTAAACATAAGGCTGAAATACATGGGCAGACCTTGCAAGAGAGGGATGCTGGCACAGTTCTGCAAGGAGCTGTACTGAGATCTGCAGGTTTATCTTACAAATAACTGATCCAGGGGGGATCAATCAGGTAAGAAAGTTTGCAAATGTTGTTAAATTAATCACATAAATAGAGATGAGCAATGGCTGTAAAGCCTTGCAAAATGACTTTGTGAGACTGAGCTGTAAAGTAATAAAATGGGAGAGGGAATTCAAAATGGATAAACACAAAACAATGCACTCAAAGAAAAAGAAATCCAACATCACATATAAGAGGATGGGCTCTGAGTTGATCATTGCAACACCAGTTGTAAGAAGTTGGGGTTATGATAGAGTCCTAAAAACAGAAGTTCAAAGCTCAGTGAAAAAAAAGTCAAAAAGAGCAAGCAATTAAGAATTACTGGGAAGGAAATAAAGTACACAATAGAAAATAGTGTGTGCATTTATCCTGAAAACTGTGCATCTAATCTCCATATCTCCAAAATTATATTAATAAAACTGGGAAAAGTGCACAAAAGGGCAAGAACGGTGTTCAGTGGACTGAAATGAAACTAAGATCATTTTTGTCTCAAAATGATGATTTGGATGTACAGCAGAAGTCTACACAATCATGAGTGTCAGAGAAAAGAAGATTAGGGACATATGGTTTATTTTCTTCCAGGATAAAAATAAGACAATACAGGTGAAGTAAGGAGAGATCGAGTGTAGAACAGAAGAGGTAACATTTCATGCAGAGAAGAGTGGATGTGTAGAACTCATCTCTAAAATGTGGCATGCAGGCCAAAAATTTACACAATTACTTGAAAAGTTCATGGGGAAAAAAAATCACAGGGAATAACTAAACTTGATGTATCTTAGCAAATTCACTGAGCTGAAAATAGCTAGGAGCTGGGAGAGAGTATGGAGAAGTTTCCTTGTTCTTGCTGTTATCTTGGCTGGATTCAGTTTGTGTCCATTGCTGGAGGCCAAATACTGGGTTAGGTGAATAGTTCTTCTAGGCTGATACCATAATTCTCATGTTTCTTTGTTCACACACATTTGCAAAAGGGAATAATATGAACTAATTCATAAAGACAATGACATACTTTCATCAGCAATGAGTATTCATGTGGCAGCATGGAAAGCTGTTCTTTTGGTAGGAGCTCCTTATCTCCCACAGAATGGTCTGCAGATGAGTGAACAGAAGTCTGTGACTTCTGCAATTTCCTGACATATTTCTTTTAATCATGTCTTCTTAGAAGCAAATTCTCCAATTGTCACTGTTGGTATGACGAACTGCACAGTTAGTCTGTTTAAAGTGTGTTTTGCATGCACTAATCAACGTAAAACAAAGGGTATCTTACTTACTTCTTGTATATAGAACTTCATTGGTTTAATTGAATTGAAATCCCATTAGCCAACATTATCATTTTTGCTCTCTCATAAACAAAGAATTTGGTAGCAGAGAGCATAAAAAGAAAATTAATTGACTCAAACTTCAAAATGTTTCAATGTCTTGTCTGGTTTTCTTAATTTTTTTTCTCTCAATTTAGGCAGTTCAGGCACACAAAATACAGGATAGCAAACAATGGATCAGACACCAAAACACAGCTAGTGCTATGACAAGTTCAGAAAGGGCAGGCATCTGAGGTCTTGAAAGGTCTCCACTATTTAATAGTATAATTTAAATGTCTTTTGTTTCCATCGTCCTATTTTACAGGGTCATTTGGCTTTTGTCCCTAATGGTGGGAAGAGGTAGTAAAAAAAGATTCAAAGGCAGGAAAATACATTTCTTATTCTTTCCACTGATTATTTTAATAAAAGAAGAGAAACCTTAATTCTATTCTGCTCCTCACTCATTCAGAATGCTACCATACTTGTTTTTTAAAATGAGATGTTTATGTGCATGTATACATATAGGTGTCTGTTTAAAAAACTCTATGTGAAGCCAGTTTCACCATTTTAATATCTCTGCAGAAGTAATTGGCAAATGTAGGAAAAGGTACAATCAATAATTTGTTGTTAATAAGGCATTGCATTTGTGCTTTTCCTTTTTAACTTTACATCACTTTTCCAGACACAAAGAACTACAAGAGACAGTTTTACCAATGCCTTTTTAGTGGCCATAAATGTGTTTTTCTTGGCCATTTTGACATAAGTCAGCCAGTAACATAAAGCTGTACCTAGAACCAAAGTTAACTCTAAATCTGATCAGAATTAACTCTTTATTTATTAATTTTTAACTGTGGCAATTGTACCTCTTGGGTAAGAATCTGTGGCTGTTTGACTCTTTTCTGGAACACTTAGTGCCTTCACTGAGCGAATGTTAAATGTCAGGAAACAGCTATGAAAGCTGTGGACGTAGATCTGTGCCTCTGCAGTACGAACCATCATGCCACATGAAATATCAGCAATCTAGACAGCTGCCTTGTTACTTTCCTTGCCTCATCCATGAGTTACAATCCAGACTGTGGTGTCAACTCACTGAACAACATTTTTAAACAGCACTGTGTAACTTATCCTACTTCCATGTGTGCAGCAAAAAAGTCTGGAGTCATGTTTCTCTTTTGTAATTCCATGATCCTTATGGGTTGCTCCCAACTTGGGATAACCTATGATTCTATGACTCTATAGCAATATTTTTCATTTGAAAAAATAATTTGAGACTGGATAGGTTTCAAAAAGATATAGAAAACACATATAAGTTTTGACAGAGAACTCGCAGGGGAAGATTCTGCAGTCTGTAGCATGCAAGAGATGATATTGCAGCTGTAAACACAGCACAAATCAAGCAGTCTCACTCCTGTCCTTGCTGCAATCACCTCTAGGCTCTAAGCTGCAGCTGAAATGTAGCAGGAGTTGAGAATACACTGTATATGATGGTAACATATAATTATCTAATTTATGCTGTATCAGGTCTTCTCAGTAGGGCTGCCTTTAAAAGAAATCAGTATTAGATATAGCTGCCAGAAAGGTAGTCAACATGCACAATTGTAAAGATCTACATGAATGAAACATTACCAATAGCGTGCAAAGTAAACATAAGTTCTACACATGATAACCTTTTCTCCATTCTGCATTCATGCATATCTGAATGCAACAGTTTGAGGAAAATAGTTACTAAACTCCATTAAAATTTTCTTTATAAAATGTAGGACGTTTTTTCTACCAATATTAACTCTTCCATAGCAAATGAGTAGGGAGACAGCCCAGCTAATTGATAGAGACCAGAGAGAGAACATGCACACATATGCATATGCATGCCAGAAAGGAAACCACCCTTTCAAAAGCAGGGAAAATTGCTTTCTGGACACTTAGCTTTTGACTGAAGCAGGTGTACTTTGAAAATACTGAAATATTCTGCTTTTTTCTTTTTAAATGTCTCACTGATGCATTTTCCTTATTTTAATGATAATACTGCACACAAATTGCACCAATTAGTATCCATTAATATCCACCTCTGCTGTCACTAGTACGTGCCTCATGCATAGCCTGTGTCAGTTCTCTGATTATTGATTGGCATATGTTACCCTGAAAGACCTCATAAGCAGCTGAAATCAGAGTCTGTGGTCCCTTCCCTGATTTTGAACCCTTTTACTAGCCACAGAGTATTTGGCCACTTTTCCATCTTGCAGCTGTGTAGAGCTCAAGCATACGCCAGTAATTTCTTTTGAAATTGTGTTCTCTGTAAAACACATCAGGCTAATTCAGCAAACAGAGAGCAGTGAGTCTGTAGTATTGCCTGTTTCTGGACCAAACTACCCATGCCTTGTGATTTTTTGTGATTGGAGCATGTCTTTCACCCTTGTTCAGTATGTTGGTTTTTCTCCCTCCTTTAGGTTCCTCTCCCTGAAGCTACTGCTTCCCATTCACCTTTTCAACAGTGACTCTTTTTCCTGATCCACTTATCTCAATTCTTTAGACGTAATGTGTGCTGTACAGAACCATGGATAATTGCATCTTTACAAAGTGTTTATAATTGCATCTTTCCTTCTTTTGCAGCATTTTTCTGTTTATATCTCGAAAGCTCTCAATGATTTCATAAAGTGGTTTTGGGTTGGTTCTGGGGGTTTTTTTTGGTGTGTAATGATTATGTTTACTTTTTATTTATTCTTGTGATCAATATAGAAAATGAGATAAAGAAATAAAGGATGTATGTAATACTTATTTGTACACCCTCAGAGGGCTTTGCTTTCTCTCTTCTCCAGCGCCTTTACCAACCCCAGCTTTATTTCAAGCAGGCTTCCCTGAAGTGCCATAAAGAGAGTGGCTTTTTAAAGCTGGATAGATAAAACACATAAATCATAAATGCTTCTGAGACTTCTCTGCAGACATTCACCCAAGGAGCACAGAGTCTTGCATGGGGAAGTAATTGGAATGGAGAGCTGGCCAGGTCAAGTTGAGAGATCCCTTCCTAGCCTCTGATGACATCATCATATTAATATAGGGGGCCTTGGAGAGATCCTGGCTTGGGTTTAAAGTCTGGGGGTCTTGTAAGGTATTGGGGGAAAAGGCAATGATGAAGTCATTAGACAAAGTCTCATTTCAAAATTTTAGGTAAAAATATGTTTTTTAAGAGACCAGCTTATTTCTCAAGGTCGAATCCTGCTGTGCATGATCCCTTAAAACACAACAGCAACAAAAAAATTCACTAGAGAAATTATCCAGCAGGACAGGACATACCTATAAGCGTCAGCTTTGAGCAAATTAGTTAGCTACTCAAGATTTCAGAAAAAGAGGGCAGGAAAACCTGTTCACAGCCCTGAGTGTCTCCTGACACCATCTGACACCTTCTGCCCATTTCCCACAATGAAGAAAGAGATTTGCCTCTGTTCCTGAATGAGTTTCTAAGCATTCTTCTCCATCTCCATCACCAGCATGGTGTGTGCTGTGACCCTGCAGCTGGCAAGGCAGCTCTGATCTGGCAACAGCACATTCATGGTGTGCAGCATCCTGACAGATGAGACTGATCCTAGCCTAGGGAGAAATGTAGGGTATAGGAACACACACATATTTCCATATGTCTGCTGACAGCAAGACTTTTTGTTTTATTCTTTTGTGAAATCATCACATTCATAAGCATGAAAATGAAATGCCAATATGTTTATAATTTTTAACTCTCTTCATGGTATTAGGCAATGTCTAGACACACACAAAAAAAAATGCAATGCGAGCCCCCTCTTTTACAGTGGCTAGTTCTGAAAGTTCAGTAATAGCTTTAACAAAATATAAGATCTAATGGCTTTTTTGAGGGCAGCACTATTAAACTTCCACTAGCTGATGGCAAGTAAAGTTGTGCTACTGCAGCTTCTAAAGGCATTAATTTCCGAATCAATTTTAGTGATTTTCACTCAGCAAGTGTAAAATTAGACACATAAATATATTGTTACAAATGCCATGTGTTTAGATCTGTAGGAGAGTTAAAAAAGAAGAGCAGCTGAGTGAAGCAATTACAAAGGATCTTCTAAATTGAGAGAGGGGGAAGAGATGGGATGATAAAAAGGCATTTGAAATTTAATATTAAAGGGGAAATATATCTAAATCTGTTTCTATATATGTGCATATATGTATAGATACAGATAATATAGATATAGACAGATACAGATATAGATGGCTCACATATTAATAATGCACACATACCAGTGTTGGAAAAACAAAGCCTGAACTGAAAATCAGTCTCTAATAAAAAAGAGACTGAAGATAATAAAAAAATATCTCTCTGTTGGTGTTATGAGAAATTTGGGATTCAAAGCTTATGTTGAATAAGGAAGCAAATCCAGTATATACATATTGGCTTAGAAGTTACTAATGTTTGACTGGTGATGAGCCCACTGAAAAAAACCTCTTGATTTCCTGGTAACCCTTTGAGGAAAGGGAAAGTCTTCAACAAAACAAGAACATTATGAAATTAGTCAGGCTTGTTTGAATAGAAGGGTGCTTCCATCTGCAACTGCAACATGTATCCATGCTACAGTGACTCAGATCTCATGGTTTTACATTAAACCCAAAATAATGTAACAGTTATTAAAAAAATAATAAAAAAGGCAAATAAAGGAGGCATTTTTGACATTTCCTTCTACAAAATTCAGTAACTGATGAAGCATCTAATGTATGCACGAGTAAATAGTATGTCGGATAATGAACAAATGCTACATCCAAAATTTTAAATGTTTGCTCTTTTTTTCAAAAGCATCAAGATTTTTGAAAGAGTCTGAGATCAGGGGCTCCTTAAGGCCATCTGCTTTCCTGTAGCAGAGCCCAGAGGCTGCTGAAGTCCTACCCAGCCCTGTTCTCTGAGGAATTGTGCATCAGCTGGGAGGTGACAAACAGGCTCATGTACACTTTCAGTTGTCCCAATATAAAGAATGATTGGCTGACTGCCTAGAATACCTTCATAGAGAAAAGAACATGGAGAATTTTTGTTTGTAGATCTGACCATGATAAATAAATACCCTGGAAGAAGACAGGAGCAGAAGACATCATACGACACTGAGGTTTAGACAAGACAGACTGCACAGTGTTCATTGGAATATCGCAAGATTAAATATTTACTTTCAAAAACACATTAAATAATAAATAACAAACTAATTACTAAATAATAGAATAATGAAGCATTCATAGCCTACACCTTATTCAATACTACTTTTGTTTTGCATTTGCTGATATTTGCAAAGATTTAGGATAAAACTGGGGAAATGTAAAATCATCTACAAGTGGTTTTGAAAATGCATTTGATTCACATACCATTGACCACTGGAAAGTTTCACAGAGAGAGAAAATCTCATAGACTAAGGATGGCATTGGTCTTTATCATTTCTTCAAACTAAAGATGGTTCTGAAACATTTACTTCTGTTCATTAATTTTTTCCCCAGAAATGGTCCCTTTGAGCAATTATATTTCTTTAGCCTTTCCTGAGCACAATATTATATGTAGCCACGTATAATGCAGCACTGTTTGCCTAACCTCTCCCGGTCTGCCTCTGTTGCATTTTTATTGGAAAGCTTCCAAAAATCTCTGTTAAAAACTGTGCACAACGAGATCAAGAGAACACTTGAGCTTTGTTGGACTACTGGTTGGAAGGCATGCATGAATTGCATACCCCGTGTAAAAACATGTTGAATATGAAACTCAATAAAACAGAATTCATGATGACAGTACACAGTGACTCAGTTGAAATCTCAAACGTTACAAAATCACAGGAGCAGAGAAGCTGCCAATGCCCCGAGTACAAAAGAAAGCACAGAGTGTTGTCGATGTAATTCTTGGTTCACATTTTTCTGAAGAACATTAAAGATAGAAAGATAGAAAGATGATAGAATGATAGAAATTGTGCATGGACAAACATATCAAAGAAATAAAAGTTAATGTTTTAGGAAAATAGGAAAATTTAAAATTGATTACTTAAAAGTATTCTGTGGATCCTGATGGATCATTCAATCAAATGCTAGAGAACAAGATATTAAAATAAAGGTTGGGCTAGAATTATTGAATGTTGTAATAAATTTCATCTTTCATCAAGCTCAATCTGTTATTAAAATAATAGATGATGGGTTATTAATCATTAATTAAATGTTCAGCCACTCTGAAAATATCCAAATTTACCATTCCATGGACAGTCACCACAGTTCTTAGGCATCCTTGACAAATTACAAAATACTCATCAGAAAAGGAGAGAGATAGGATTCTTCTGATCTAATTCAGCTGTCTAAAAGTTAAGCATGTATTCTAGTCCTGTTCAGGGTCAGAAGTCCCTCAGTACCTAAAAAGGCTGACAGGCATCTAAGATTATTTATATGAATATATAAATAATTATCTGGAGCTACTTTTGGAGATGATATGGTTAATTTAGCCAGGACAGTTAATTTAAATATATCCAAAATAAAGGAATGAATGAAACCCAGCTGAATACTTGACCTCTCTGTCTCTACTGAGTCAGTAAATGCAGGGTGTCCTCATCTTTCATCAGAGTGCAATAAATAGGGTACTTCAGAGGCCAGTGCTGCAAGTTTGCCATTATCTATTGTAATCTACTGACTCACAGAATCAGTTCCTGTTTTCTCATATAATCACAATTTAAATATAAATACAGGATTGATTCCTCACCAGGGGTATAATTTCCTAATATGATGAGGCAAGAAAGCAAACCCATCATCTTCTTGAGAGCTTAGAAAAGGGAGGAACAAGCTATAGAGTTTTGTACACTTCACTTTGAAACAACAATGGAAAAAAGTTGGAAATCTGTCCAAAAGACCAATATAGTAGTCTAGACAGGAAATATTTAGGGCATGAACCACTATTTTGGCCCTTGATAAAGTAAAAATCTGAATTGTTGCTTTACTAAGCTTATTTAAAGTGAATGATTTGGCAACTGTACCAGTAAGAGTAGCAACATTTAGCCTAATGTGAAATCACAGATTCTAAAAGATGAAACATGAATTAGGTGTGAAGAAATGAGTTTGAGAAACTGTCTTTGACATTGCTGGAGCCAGGACTTCCCCTGTGAGTGGAAGCAATACCACATTCTTACAGAAGCATTATACATCTGCTTACACTCATTTTACGCAGGTGTGAACTGATTAGAGTTGGATTCATAAGCATTTTCTAGGAAAAAATGTACACTCAGCATTGCAGAATTGCTTTGTAAATTTGGATTCATCTTGTTAAGAAATAAATTGTTGTTTCAATACTCTAAAATAAACCTCTTTGAAGCAGTTTTCTAGCTGAGTTTCTTAGAAGTTTGAGATGCTTTTAAGAGCTAGAAGTTAAAACAAAACATTTGTTCTTCACAAAACAGAATGTCTTAACATAGTTTAAATTAATCTTCCATTCTTTTGCCTTGTTAGAAATCTCAAACCACCAGGGTTTTTTCCAGAAGAAAAGTTTATAGAGTTTGAAATTTACTATGAATCTTCTAAACAATTGTTTTTCTTTACCAAGAGTTATACCAGATATAAAGTATCAGAAATATCTGGCTTATAATAGAGACCTAAAATTGCCTTAACTTTTTTTCTTTATTTTTATTTTATGAACTAAAGGAAGTTGCAGCTAGAAATATATAGATTTTTTTCTATATGTGGAACTCGAACAGAATCTGCAGAAAGTACCAAAAAAAAACTTTTGAAAGTGGTTTAACTTAATGTCATGAGCCCTATTATATATTACTTATTTAGCATTTAATGTATCTTACTTACATAGGACCAAAATACATTTTCTGAGGAAAGGTCACAGTGAAAGCAGTTTCTAAATAGAGGTTTTGTAGTTAAAGATTAATTGGATATTGGCCAGAAAGTTCTAAGGAAACACTCTTGTGCTTGTGCACACATCTGTGCAAATAACAGCCTTGCAACAGCTACTGAAAGACTTTGCTTGACTAAAGGCCCAGAAAGTGGGTCTGGGTTTCAAGGTGGCAGATGTGTAAGTGTGGCACAGATGAGCTGTCCCTCAGCTAAGCCCTCCCCAGCACGGGATGTCCCTGGGTGACTGCTGAGACAGCAGCCACAGCCACATCAGAGAGGATAGGAGAACTCTCAGCGTCTCCCACCCTTAAGCCCAATGCTTTCTATTAATAGTGGAGCATTTCTCTTAAAGCCATGGCAAAAACCCAGCAGCTCCAAGCTCATTGATACTCGATCTCTGCAGTGAAAGCAGCAGCGACCCGCTCTCGGTCTGGTGCGAGCGCGTGATCGAGTTTCAGCTGTGGCATGTGAGCTGTGCCAGAGCCCCCCCATATGCTGCTGGGGCTGCTTTTGTGTAGCTGCAGGAGAACAGATGATACTTGATCTGATCCCGAGTCTGCCAGGGCAAAATTTCCCTACCAAAACATTCTGAACAAATTTGAAGCAGCAATATGAGCTTGCACCAGTTCTGCACTTGGTGATGTGTGGCTTCAGCTCTTTCAGTTGATTACTGGAAGCTGCAAAACCATCTTAATATTCTTTGAAGGGCTACTTAATTATTTGGAAAAGCAAACTCTCTGATCCTGAGTTTCATGTGTAAAAACACAGAATATGATGCTTTCATTTTAGAACTGGAAAAGGAGAGAATACTCTTGATCTAGGTAAGCTACATTTTCATAAAAGAGAAAAACAAATGAGGACTTCCCACTAGATATATATACAAAGTGAAAAATTCAGATTTGAAACCTAGACTTCATTTCTTAAATGACATGGCTTTAAAAACTGCATCAGATCTCCCAGAAATTAGGGAGGAATTTAGACTTGTTCTTGGGTCTATCTCCTTGTAGAGAGTTTAGGGAAAAGAACCAAATTAGTATTTTCTTCTTTTCCAGCTGCTTCTTCTTTTTGCATTCATGCTTCAGTAAGGGCCGCAGAATGAGAATGTGGAAGCATGGAACTACACCTGCAGCCCATGGATACAATCTCCTCACCTGGAATTTCCAGAACAAAGAGAAATTTTGATTTCTTTTGTCTGACCCCTCAAGCCCATTGAACTTTTGTTTCATTTCAAAGCGCTTCAATCAGTGCTCAAAGGAGAATGGGAAATCATGTTGGACTTGAGATCTCGCATTCCTGAGAAACTCAGGGACAGATAACACCCAGGTAGAAAAGGAAATCAGGGTAGGTGAAACATCTGCTTTTAAAACAGCCCAAGTCATTAAAGGGTTTTTTTTATTATTATTTTCTAAACATACCTACTAATTTTCTTCATTCAGTTCTTTTGGTGTTTGACTGTTTTATCAGAAAGCTCTTTTTAAGAGATGGAAACATCCATATAATCCGTTTCTGAAGGGGACAAAGCTGCCAAACCTGTTAGCTGCTGCTCATTGGTTTCCACTTTTTCCTCTTCTCCATCTTGTTTATTTAAATACTTTAATGAGCTTGATTTTAGAATCTTCATATTTCCATGTGTGGCAGCAAGACAGAATTACTTCTCAGGTCATGCACTAAAGAGTCTGGACCACGGAGTACAGTGGTTAATGTCTCTGAAATCTAATCCCACTTCTGTTCTGTCAAGTCTTGCATGGCTGACAGCAACTCAGCAGTGACGAAAGGTCAATGTGGAAGTCAAAGACTTAAAAATTCTAAGTCTCATTTGTCTGGAAGCCATGGAAGTCTTATTTTTTTTCCCAATATTTAAAAATGAGAAGGTCTATTAAAGAAACCTGCTTTACAAAAGGTCCATATTCATTCCCCTGTAAAAATACAATTCTGGATTAAAACTGAAATAAATCAAAGAGCTCACGAGATAAGTTAAAACTGACAGCCAAAACTTTTGTCACTGTGGGCAGACTCTGCCTTCTAGGATAATGCTCAATGGAATGAGGTCAGTGCTCAGCTGTCTATCCATGGTTTGAGGTAAAGTCCTTGGCTCTGGGTAATGTACACATTGTACTGCACTACTGGTGGCCTCTGCGCTTATTTTGCCCTAGAGAAATAAACGCGCTGTATCTTGCCTGTTCTGAGCTGCATTGACAGGAAATTACAGCACTCTTAGTTGTTGGATCCATTTTGTCAGTGAGTGTCTTTTGAGGGGGACTGGAAGGGGGACTGGACTCCTTTCATTCCCATCTTTTTTGCCCTTTTGTTTGAGGAAAAATTGTAAGGTCAGAAAAATCTGAAAAAGAATGTCCTTGGACAGATATGTGCAAGAAAAAGATGTGAGGGACCCATAAATATGCACAGAATCCACCTCCCTGTAAAACCTAGGGCAATATTAGCTGTTTCAGGAGCAAACCTGAAACTAGACAATGTCCTAGTTTGCACCAGCAGGTATTTGGGGAATTTTGGTAGGGTTTGGACTTTGTTCTTCAATCCTGATGATTCGTATAAGCTCTATGGAGATCCACAGAGTTGAGGAGATACAAAAGTCATGCACATTTTCCTTCTGCTGATTACCCTGGAAGCTGTGTACACACCCGAGGACAGGCACTGCACAGTGGCTATTCCTGTAAGGCCTTTCATAACAGGTTTATTTTCTCTGCAGTATATGGAAGTTGGTTTAATTCCCAAGATCTCTTACAAAAGGCCTTTTTCTGTGCACTCAGGCTTTTGGCAGAACAATATACTTCTAACTAACTGGAAATAAACAAATAGATGGCCTTGTATTTTCCTGTTACCCACAGAATAATTATTGCACAGAATACTCAGACAAAATATATCCTTTCCCATTTTGTTTTCATTTCTATTCCTTTCACACTATATTTTGAACCATGATGAAGACAAATAATAAAATTTTGCAAAGTGTAACAGCTGCACTAGAATCAGGATAATGTCACGGTGCATTTCAGTCATTTGTTCAGAAAAAATATTAATGTTTTTTTCCCTGGTCTTGTGGATGTTTAATTTGGAAATTATTTAATTTAATTATTATAAATGATCCTGTTAAATAAAGAACATCACTGTGGTCCAAACAAATCATGACAGTATTACAGCTTCTTAATTAGAACAAATCACTGGTCTCAATTCAAAATGAATGTGAGTATCAAGAATCAAAGAAGCTTTTATTCCTCACTCATCTTTACATTTCAGAACACATCTGGTCTAGTTTAAATGCATTTTCAGTGCTAAAAAGGGTGGAATCTTGTCAGTAAGGTCTTCAAGTTCCCAGCCTGTCTTTAGCTATCAGGTTCTGAGCAAGCCGTGATCCTGTAATGAACTTCACAGGAGAAAGGTCCTACAGAGATGCTGCTAAAGGAATAACCTGCGAGGGGCAGATATGCACAGGGTGGGCACCAAGGTATTGAACATGCTGTGTCCATTACTCTGCTGTGCAATAAGGAGACCCTGCAACTCCTGCCCCCTGTGCAGGGCCAAGAGTTGGACTCCATGATCCTGATGGGTCCTTTCCTACTCAGTATATTCCATGATTCTGCCATTGGTTCCATGATTCTCTTCCATAGCTTGCTAGATTGGGCTTCAGGTGCTACAAGACCATGTACAAAGCAATTTGCTTTCAACTGGTTTAGTTGAGAGCCTCATGGATTGCCAGGAGCACACCTGAAGATAGGATTTTAATTTCTTTTTTAATAGAGGACTGAGGCATAAGACTAAAAGGAAAATTAAGCCTCAGAAAGGCTGTTTTAAGAGATAAGAGTTTAAGGTGGTGAAGAGATGCAAGACAATTGTATCAATAAGGATTTTCAGGCATCTGACAAGTGTGGACAATGGCATGTTTTCTGGAAAGAGCAAGACTAATCTGCAGTGAAGAAAACATGAAAACACCATGACATGGAGTGAGACATGTTTTTTAAAGAGAGTAAGACAATTACTCTACAACTAAATACATTTATACCACCTATAAAAAAAAAAGAATGTAAAAAAAAACTGAGGTAAAAGAGGCAGAGGTGTTCTACCTGAGAATGAATAGCACCACACATGCTAATGAGGGTACATTTTCAGGAGAAACAAAATGTAGAAATAAAAAGAACAAAACAAAGTCAAGAAATGGAAGCTGATTAAATGTAAAATAAAGACAAAAGAAATAAAAATCAAACCTGCCACTTCTTTGGATGGGAAACTATCTGACACAAGTCTTGGTGTATAGCAATAGCAAGGCTTGAAATTTTGAGGATACGGAGATAAATAGATAAATATGTTCTTACATAGTCAGAGAAACAAGTAGGCAGATGGAAGGCCTCTGTTTTTTTATTTTCAATCACCAGCAATACTGCTTCAATGGAGAGCTTGTGGAGTCACTTTTTTCATGGGAAACTATATGCATGTGCAATAGAACAGATTAATTTAGATAAAAAGACATGCAAGATGTTTATTTAACTAAAATAGATGAAATGTGTCATTTTATTCCTTCTGCTAGTACTGAAACATATGGACTTTCCTGAATAAAACCTCCCTTGGGGTAATCAAGGTCAGCTATAAGTCCTCATATAAATACACAAATGTTTACCACAAATCATTTCCCTCAAATATTTCAAACTAAATGATTCTTCTACTAGAAACACCCATTCATCTATTCCTGGTTTGATCCTAAACTTCAGTAGTGAAGACTTTATGGATGAAAGCAAGACTTGATTAGCTAAATAGGAAAGAGGTACTATATCTATATCATATTCTGAGTAACTAGAAAAAAATATTCTGTATAATATAAACAACAGGCAGGAAATATGCAGGACCACACACATGAATAAAATTAACAGGATAATCCTGTTAGAGTATTTAATACTCTACATGATATACTGCTGTTCTAGGCCACACAGCTTGATCACATGACCTTTATAGGTGGCTCTGATCATCCAAAATAGCCAGCACTGACTACCTAGAGACCATGGTGCAACCAAGTAGGGAGGGTGAAAACAAAGCTATGCAGAGAATGCTGGTCCTGAAACTTTGCATTGCTCATTTGGGTTTTGCATGTGCTCTTGCAGCCAAATTTAAATTGAGAGTCAAAGTTAAAGGCTCTATCCACTTGAGCATGAAGGTTGCATTTGAAGTGTCTTTCAGTGTTTCATTACATTTTACAAACAGGTGAAAATTGGGAAGCCATCAGATACTGAGGAAAAAGAATAGCCAAATTCAAAATGAGAACTTAAAAAATGAAGGAAGGGTCTTACATTTTCCTGTATATGTAATTCCAGTGAAAAATAGACTTTAACAACTGTATTGTAATTAACAAAGTGCTATGTATCTACCGCATCTGTAACTGTTATACTGATGACCAAAGTTTCTCTTTCCCAGAGGAAAAAGAGGCTTTTAGGAAGCTTTGACAAGTACAGGACATTCAGTGGACCTCATTTGACTTAGCAAAGATTATGCATATATTTATAGCTCTATTTACATTTCATTGCAGATCTCTACGGTGTCTGTAAATTCCAAATATTCAGTGACAAAGCAAAAAATTGTATCTACTACCTTCTTTATCCAGACAATTTCTATCAGTACTTTTTAGACAATTGAGGATTATATATATCTGATTTTATGACAATTTCTTTTCCTTGTAGACTGACATACACTGAAGGTTATAATTTGACCCAGAATTGGAAAATATAAGATCTATTAAAATCTTTAATTAATTCTTTTCTTACTGGAATGTCTGGATCTTATTTTAAACAGTTTCCTTTCTGATATATTCTAGCAGAAAAAAAAATTGATTTTTTTCAAATTATAGACTCAGTCTCTACCATGAATAGGTTCATTTACCCTAAACACTCAGTGGGCTCATGGTTGAGGAAGGAACCAATTACTTTCTGTGCTTTGCTTCTCAACATGAAGGCTGGAAATGCCACACTCTGATCTCTTACTAACTCTTAGTTAAAAATGGACGAATTTTTGGCCAGAGCTTTCAGGTCCAAGGTCCCTGTAACACGAAAGGCAGCTGAGCAGGCAGCTGTATTTGGATCATGTAGTGTGTGCAGCCAAGCCCCCTCCATCTCCCCAAAGTCAGGCTCTGGAAACCTTTTTGTAGCAGCTGATCTTAATCTGAAACACTCTCATGTTCAGTGGCATTACATGGGAATGTAATATTCAGAGATACAAAGCCCTACATTTACAGCCTCTGCATGCTGCAGCACAAAGACTACCCTGGCAAACACCTGAAAAACATGCAGAAAACTGTAGGATAGGCATGCCTGAAGGCAGCACATCACACCATTGGAGAAGTTAGACCAGGCTGCACTAAATAAGGGGAGATGGCAGAAAAGTCCTGGAAACTGCAGGAGTTTCTTTGTCTTTTGTCCACCCTTCATGCTGTTCTTTTTCCTGGTAAGTAATGACACCTTCTTTAACAAATGCCACAGTCAATTGCCAAAACATCAAGCAGATCAATAGACTGTAGCTCTCTGTACCTTGCAAATATGCTCTCAACCATTTGCAATACATTGCTTGAATTGCGTCACAGATAATAATCAGCTGTTAAACATTCATAAACAACATATGAAAATAATATAAAGCATGAGGGTTTTTAACAATAAACATAATATGAAACAGAACAAGATCAAAATGCAACTTTGAGATATGTTGTTTTTGCCATTCAGTGTACAGAAGTAGTTCTGAAGCTGTCAGAATGCCAACCACCCTAAAATGAACCACCACCAGCAGCAATGTTTAAGCACCAATGGTTTAGAGGGTTGCTTTGATCCCATCAGTCTCTGTTATTTTTCTGTCCTAAGATTATCCCTCATCCTGAGCTTCATTTGAAGTAATTTCTTGAGGCTTATTGATTTCTTGATATAAATACTTAAACTTAGACACTGCTGATCCCAGCATATCAGTTGTCAGACCCACTCAGATAAAACTCACACATTGTACTAAACTGTGGGTTTGTGCAGGCTTTGCTTTGGAGCAGTGGTTCAGAGTCCGTGTTGCCATGTACGTGGTGAACCACCGAGCTGAGCTGTGTTACTCTTGCCTTCTTTTCAGTGTGTGGTTGCACATGCAGAGCACATTGGGGTTGGTCTGTGTGAGGAAGACTGG
Organism: Leptocoma aspasia; assembly: GCA_013399835.1. Classification (NCBI taxonomy): domain Eukaryota; kingdom Metazoa; phylum Chordata; class Aves; order Passeriformes; family Nectariniidae; genus Leptocoma; species Leptocoma aspasia. The sequence goes on along the minus strand of VXAX01003036.1, from coordinate 1,246,363 downwards.
CAATGTGGAAAGAATGAAAAAACCCAACTGTACCCACGGTTTAGGATGCATTCTGAAACCACTCCTAGGCATAACAGAGTCTAATCCAAAGGGGTATGGATATTATCAAGTAAAAAAGAAAGAGCATTTAAGAAGCAGTTAGAATCCTTAAATCCAGTGCTTTACAATCCCTGCCCCCAGTCATTTAGGCTGAGTTATGGGGACTTTTGACCTTAGCCTAAGGGGTGAGGTTCCCAGAGTAGTGGCACATCACAGAGTTCCTGCTGCCTTTGCAGCCCTGGAACTCAGATTGCCTGTGAGACAGCAGTTTAGTCTCACACTGACAGTTCCAGCCTTTCCTCAGACTTCCTGGAGGCACAGCACTCCTTCATGGCACGGTTAATCACTTTTCCGTCACTCAAGTGTTAAAAAAGTTCTTGGTTTAACAAGCTCCCAGTCATATGAATAGAATCACAGCATCATTGAGGTTGGAAAAGACCTATAAGATAAACAAGTCCAACACTTAATCCAGCACTGACAAATCTACCACTAGACAATGTCTCTAAGCACCACATATAGACGGTTTTTAAACACTTCAGGAAGGGTGAATCCTTCCTTGAGTTCCGATGCCTGACCACCCTTCCAGTGAAGACATTTTTCCTGATATCCAATCTAAACCACCTTGGAGAAACTTGAGGCCTTTTCCTCTTTTCTCATGATGAGATATGTGAGGTCAGGAACTAAAACAGGGATGCAGCTTCCTCCAGCAAAGCCTGTGCCAAAATCAAATTCTCTATTCAGTTCCTGTACGTGTATGGCTCCCAGCTGTATCCATCAAGAGTCAAATCACAAGTGTTGCCCAAATTATGGTCTTTTGACTTGGAAAGTAGATAGCTGTGAAATATACATGTTGTGCCTGAGCTGCTCCCAAAAGTCAGAATTACATCTGTCCTCTGGTGGCTGCACAGAAAAGGGGGACACAGCTTAGGAGTGATGCCAGCATGTCCCAGGACCACATGCTCCCAAGCATCACTGGCAGCACTGCAGGGGAAGCTGTGCAATTTGAAACAGCAGCCCATGAAGGCGTGCCCGGAGGCTGACAGGAAATATTTGGAAGCACAGCTCTTAGGGAGAGCCCACAGTTTTGGGGCTGAAGTGTGGAGAGAGAAAAGTTTCCTTGAAGTGAAATCTCATTCCGGTTATTGAAAGCTGTGAATTCTCTAGGAAAGTTACAACTGTTTTGAGGAAACAGGCAGGAAAAAAAAAAAAAAAAGACACTGACAACAAAATATTATGGAGTAAGAAAAAAACCAGATTATCAGTAGTGAAGGAATCCTTATGAAAGGTCATTTATTAGAGAGAGGAAAGAACTGAGATCAGAATCATGATCTTAACAAGATCCAGTCCAGGGTGGTATTTCTTAATGGAAAAGTTCTGACAGATGACAAGGAGAAACAGCCTGAAAACTCAGCTTTCCAAAGGCTCTCATGTGATTTCGATTTTAGAGTATGAAAAGTGCTGAACCCAAATGGCAGGACATCTGCTCTGTAAAGGCTATGAAAATGTTTTCAATCTCTACTCATCTCTCATTTGCAATGAATTTCTTCATAATGTATACCATTTCTGCTAATTTCTTCACCTCTATTCTCATATATTCATGTTAATGTAAAGTTAAAAAAAAAAAGGATTTTTTACTAGTAGTGTTAATTACTTACTAGGTACTTGCAGCTTTTCCACCATCTCATATCCAGGTCAGCAGTGTTATGAAATAATGCCAACTGTTAACTTACACACAACATACTTCACATTCCTGTGACAAAATTCGAAATTTCCATAAATAAAATATAGCATAAAAAATACCTGCTGACTGGTGACCAGGCAGTTAAATTTTCATTCTATATTGCAGATCCAAAAGGGATGGAATTAAGTAGGCTTTCACGTTAATTTCAGCATTCAACTTGTTTCTGAGTCCAGTCATCTGTACTCATTATATTGCTGAAGTTTTTGATGCTGTAGATGAAATATGCATATGCCAAAATTTGTAACAAAATTGTAAAGCATGCTGCCCATATGTCCCAGCTGTATGCAGAAGTTACTAGATGCATCTTTTATCAGCAACTTTCTGATGGGCTCAACAGTTTCTATTTCATAGCATGGTTGTAGTTGTGACTAATGAAAGAAACCCAGCATTAACCTTCACCTTTAGTATCTTCTGAGTTAACACTGAGTAATTGCAGCAGTCCTTGGGCAGATCTGAGACTTCTCCCAACAGGTGGTTTTGCTCTGCAGACCCCTGGCACTGGTACAGACCCTCTCTTCTGTCCCTGTCCTGTCTTCCCTGCCACTACCCACCCTGCTTTAGTTACTTTGGAATCAGATACCTACAGAAATGACAATTTAAAAAGGTGTCATTTAACAAGAGAAGCAACCAATGTGTGTCTGTGAAGCCAACAGATGGATATTTGCCCATTTGCACTGGTGCAAATCAGTGATATGCCACTGGGTGAGTGGAGAAAGTGGGAATATAGGAAGCAGCAGAAGAATCCAACTCAGTGCATCTGTGGCTGTGTTTGTGTAACAGACAAAGGCTGCCATATAAGGGACTGTAAATTTTCTGAGACAATTTAATTAAGGCCAAGCCTCAATAAAGTCCATGAAAAAACAAAACAAAACAAAAAAAACCCCACTCACTGTCTCTCAACCCTCCCCCAACTCCCCCAAACTGGGGGAAGGGAAAGGGAATGGAAAAATAACTGAGTGCTGTGACTGATTCTGAGCAATATCTTTCCAGAAGAGCAAAAGCAGCTTTTACAGCAGACATTGTGATTTTTTTGGAAAAATTGCAAAAGCATGTCTGCCTTGTAGTCAGATACACATAACACCTTGACAGGAAGGAATATGCTTCGTACCTCAGGGACTTACTGTAAAATAAATGAAAAATGGCACTTTTGACACAGGGTGCTTGCAAGCACCCACCAGAAATTGCACAGTAGCAATGATGGGATGGTGTAGCTCAGACAAATTTTTTGCGCAGTTCCAGTTCATGGTTTCTATATGTTGTCAACTTACTTTTCCTAAGTATAACACTATATTTTTGCTGCCTAAAAATTTCAAACAGAAAATTAAAGAAAACACAAGGCTGTATTTATTAGATTTCTTGCATCAACCACAATCAAAGTGTTTGGCCTAATTTATTCTAAACTATCAACCTATAAGAAAGCATCTGTTTACCAGCTGGCTTGGTGGCTGGCCAAACTAATCAGAATGACCTCAGCTGGAACAGGCTGACCTCCATCAAGTTGAAGAATCGATTTCTCCCGTGCATACATATTCTACAGTGGTTTTGAACTACAGCCTAGAAACTGATCTTCTGCCTTCTGCACCATATTAGTTCCATACATTATTTAGGAATGTTGCTACTTTTCTTACTTTCTAAACCTACGTTTTTAGGCACAAAATAAGTGGTCAATTTTCTTATTAGGAAAGTAACGTTCCTATAATATGTTCTTCTGTGAAGGGGAAAAAATAGCATCTAACTTTATCCTTTAGTTACTATTGCCACAGTATAGAGATCTTTTAACTATAGTGGTAAATGTGATACTAGGCAAGGTAGAGAGAAGCTTTCACAGCATCTGCCTTGGGATTTATAACAGTAGTGTTTTGTTCTGTCAAACTGTTCTTTGGGTAGGAGGAGAGGTTCACATTCCAGGTGTGTGTTATTTCCTCCTTGACACAGAAAATAATGGAAATAAAAACAGGACAGTGTTCACCTTTGTGCTAACATATAAATCCTTACTTACTTACTTACTTACTTACACAATGATAATAAATGGGAAAACAGTGACTAGTAAATTTAGAGTTTTAAATATGTCTAAGATTAACATTATCTCCTATTCAGGCACCTTTTGCATAGTGGCTGCTTCTAAATGCTGATCCAATTACTCACAGTTGTGAAAACTTTTAGTCTGAAGGACAAGTTAGCACAGGATCCTTTATCCTGAAAACACTGACCAACTATATTATTAGGTTCTGGGGACTGATCCAGTTATGAGTAACCTCATACCTTCCCTCTCTCTCACCACTGCACATTTGATTGAATGTTTTGCAATGGTAAATGACTTCAAAAGTTATAGAGTCACAATTTCCATCCATACATATGAAACATATAGAAAGTTAGAAAATTTCAGATTTGCCTTCCAGTTCCTTTAAACACTTGTCTCAGTGGAAAAAAATTGCAAACCTGGTTGCAAAAAAAAAAAAAACAACCAAAAAACAAACAAACAAACAAAACCAACAAAAAAAAACTGCAATAGAATATTTTCAACCCAGTTTAGACAGGCAACTCTCATTATACAAAGTGTAAATGAGGGAAGAGGTCCAGATTGTGCTTGTTTCAGTAACCACCATCATGTGCTTATATTGCTGAAATAAGTAAGGCCATCATATACAAGCCACTTGGTTTTGCTTTGAGATATTGTTTTTTTTTTGTTTTTTGTTTTTTGTTTTTTTTTATTTTGAGTTTTGCAGTTTTGGTGTTTTTTTCATGGAAGAGTTGAAAGAAAGACGGGAGGAAATGTACAAAGGAAGGAAGATGAGAGAATGGAGAGAAAATCAAAGGAAGAGAGGGAAGGAGAGAGAAAAATAAGGAAAGGAAAGGCAAACCACCTCAAGGAATATGTCTTGTTTCAAGCAATGCCTACTTTTATTAACTGGAAACATACTACAACAGTTAAAGGGATCCTGCAAAAATGGAGATTCAAAAAAAGATAACTAGCTCAAAATGCTGAAAATGAAAACCAGAAGAAAGTTCAGTATTTAAACCTTTGTTGGCTTTAGCTGGAAGTGATCTCTTATGTTTGTTCTTTCAGCTAATCCTGACTCCCTAAAGGTTCAGTAGGCTTTGCTGGATAGAGGTTCAGCCACTCAGTGACTTAATGCTGAATCCTGCTGTATTTAGTCATAGTTAGAAAATCTCCACTGGTGGAAATTGCTTCTAAACAAGGGTAACTCCTTTTTTATTTATTGTTTAAATCTAATCATATGGTTTCCTGTCTTGCACATCTGGTCTTAGATAGATCTGGAAATGTTAGCTTTTTACATTGTTAACCCCACCCTGTAGTGTTGTAAGGACTTGATCCAAATCCCAGTCAGCATCTTTTCTACTGACTACAGTGGAACTGGATCAGTCCCCCACTGAATTGCTGCCTCCAGTGAATTGGAGGTTAAGAAAAAAAGATTTGAGAAAAAAAAAATCTGTGCTTTCTTGTGCTGGTAAGAAACCAGGCATCCTTAATCAAAGAACTAGCATTACTTTTGTGTCACAGAAGTCTTCATTTGTCCCTTGGTGTTCATTAACTTAACTCTGTCTCCTGAGGCTCTCAGTTGCTGCTAAAATATTATTAACTTAGGATATAAACAACAGACTTGATGCTTTTATTATGTGTCATTCTACGTTTGATTTGTTTGTCTCATACACAAATTTATCTTATCCATGTATTCCCCTTTAAAAGACTCTTGAACTTCATCACAGTTGAGTAAAGTGAGTTTATGGAAGGCAAAAAAAAAAAAAAAAAAAAAAAAAAAAAAAAAAAAATCATGCTTCCTGATGCTCCCAGTTGTATAAAATGACCATAATAGTACATTATTAGTTCAGGATACATTTAGATTGAAAACCTAAGTCAGTTATGTTCACTCAGAAGAAGAGTGAGAGTTGTAGTGGGTGCCACAGTTTCTATTTGTTCCCCTATCATGACACCACCTTTAAAAGTAGGGAGTAGTCTGTTTTTAGGAACAAGCAGATCAGTATGAGCAGCATCCCACTGGATAAGGTCTCGAGTTTGGTTTGTTTCTGGGTCGTTTCTGTTCCTAGGGCAAGTATTCAAGGTTGAGGAAAGGAACAGGGAGAGAAAGTGCTACATCTGTTCTCCCACAGCCAGCAAAAATCTGCCACAGAAGTACAAAATGCCACTTAATGCAGCTCTAGCTGGTTTGGTTTGCACATGTTCTGAGTCACATTTGTGTGTGGAGTGCACGGGAACTGCCCCACAGTGCAGCCAGGGATTGTGGGATTGCAGTAGTGAACAGCCTGTTCACTATCATGGCACAGCTATCTTTGAACAGTTTTGCTTCTCCACCACTACCAGCAAGTATTTCCTTTTTTTTCTTGCCAGTAAACATTCCATGCTGACAAAGTGTATCAGAAGTGTGACAGGCTGTTCACAAAGACCAAAGAGATACAGTGAGGCAAATAACAGCCATTTCTGAGATATGTGACTTCATAAATTTGCTTATTTTCAACTTTAGGACTGTCTGTGACTTGACCTTGATAAATGAACTGTACATATTTTAAATAATTAATACACTTTTTGATCCCAGTCCACATTATAAAAAAATTTTAGTTCACATCATTTGCCACATATTCATTCACCCTCCTGTTATGTCTGGCTGGAACTAAGAGTTACAATTTTCTTCTACATAAAGAAGATCATAAATATGGGATATTTTCCAAAACTCACTTAAATCATTGAACATCTTCCTACTGATGTCAGTGAGTCTATAGGCTCTGGAAACTAGAGACACGAGCAGAGGACACAACACCTTCCACACACAGACCTCAAACAGGACTGGGAGCAAGTACAAGCTCCACCAGCTGTGTCTGTGAGGGTGAAATGAATTTAGTTGCATGAGATTCATTTGTTTGTTTTCTTGAACTTTTTTTCTCTTTCTAGAAAAATTCAGCTTGAATTCTTGGGTGCCAAGAAAGAACACTCAGCTGTTTTTATAACAGTACTCAAGACTTCACAGAAACTACTGACTCACATTCATACCAGTAAAATGTTTTTAAATATTGCACTAGGGACTAAGAAGGAAAAATGTGTTGTAGTTCTGGTGATTCAAGCAAGGATTTCATAGCTACACATCATTAACACTATAAAATGATCTGTTTCATTTCTTTTTTCATTTCTATTTCTCTCATATCTCCTTTGTCAGATCTCCAGAGATTTTTCTGTCTATTCCCTGTACTGTTAAAGCTGGAAAGGAATAATTTTGCAATTACTTATTCACCTGAATGCAAGTTTTAGCTCTTAGAGAAGTGAAAAAGCTTAAGTTGAAAAGATGACTACTATGAAGGAAAACTAAGCAATCTTGAAGAAACACAGCAACATTTTAAGAAATGTATAAAATAGGTTAACTATTATATGGTTTGTTTAGGATGCCAAAATTTTATTTCAGTTCTCAGGTTTTGATATTTTAGTGGATTTTCTTTCTTATTATTTCTTATTATTCATACATGTGTTTATATCATGCAGTAGTGCATTATATGGAAAGCAATCCAGAAATTATTACAGCAGCGTTCAAACAAGGAGTGATACACACAAGACACTGTTTCTAAAATAACAAGATTCGTCATTTATTAATTCAGGAAGGCCTTTGTTCTCATGTGATGCTACTATTTTGGGACAAGCTGATACTGCTCTAGGATCCACAGTGTGGTGCCCTGTGACTTCTGCCCTACTGACTCGATTTGCTTGGGCATCCATGGAACACACTACACAGGTCTGCAGCAGAAATTACAAGTTATATTTGCAAGCAACCTGAGGTTCTTCAATATGTTTTATGTAGGAAAAAAAGCCAAAAGCCACTTGTGGTGCACAAAGCCCCCATGTAAACAGTTGGCCTTATTCTCTATCAAGATAAAAAATCAGTTTCCCATGTTATTTTTCATGTTTAGGTTACACAGATTCCTATTTCTTTGACTGTTTTCATATTCTCTTACAGTTTTCCCTCGACCATTTCCTTTGTGTTCCATTTCCAAGGAAATTCATGCAAACTGAATGATTCTAATTGATTCCTGTAGGTTCACAGCTCTACTGGTGATGTAGCCTGTACTCTGTTGAATGCCTAAGACAATTTGTATAACACCACTCCCTTTGCAAAGCGAATTTTTTTACTATTGTAATGTTAGCTACTATTTTATTCTCTCTGAATATTTGTTCATTTAAGCATTGATCTTAAGGCAGCAATCCTCTCTGCGTGTGGAAAGTGCATTAAACAGGAGTTACAGGATAGTCCTTTAACAAATTTATCCAGTATGGAACAAATCTGATCAAGGATAATTTCCAAAAGCCTAAGATATAACTCGTTTTATCAGTGCAGTTTGGGAACTGAGCACTTCCTTCTAAGAGACTATTGAAGCTCTTGCTTACCTAGTTGGAATTTGCCTATCTCTCTTGCTCATTTTAGGTAAGTAGAAATCCATTTAATAATCTCTGTTCATTGTTTCATGCTGGCTTTGGAGGCTGAATCAATGCAAGCCCCTTTCTTTCCCACCTCAAGATGCTTTTTCCAATTTTCGTATCACACCCTTCCAGCTGATCCAACCAATGCAACTGTTTGTATGGCTGTGCTGCGAATTGGATTACTCAAATGATCCAGTTTAAAAACAACTTTAGCCTGAATTGTATTAAACTTTTTTTTGCTACTGAAGCCAAACTATTTTGAATAGAGGTCTTTTGTGAGCAATGGCCTGACCTTTGTGTTTTCCATGCGAAGTCCAGCATGTGTGTGAATGACTTTTCTGGTTAAAGAAATACATTAACTACTTACATTTTCAATACTCTGGACTTTAATTTCTTCAGATTCTTGGAAAGAAAAACAAAAGCTTCATGAAAGAATAATTTGGTCCATATTGCTCTCAATGACCACATCAGAGTCAGTAGAATCCTGATAAATAAACATCTGTCCATAGCCCTTCTTGAAAGGGTTGTTCATTGTCTGCAAGCCCTGCATAAATCATAATCAGAAAAAGACCCATTAGTGAGTAGATTGCAAAACAAATATGCAGGGTAGGATGCCTTTAAATAAATGCCAGAGTGAACCTGTCTTTTAGGGGGCAAATAGTGCAGAAGCTTGAATCACAGCAGGTGGGGCAGTGGGGCTGAGACTGCACAGGCCAAGGAGGGACACCACAGGCCTGTGCCAGCACCTGGGACATCAGCAGCATCATAATTATGGAGATCGTATCCTTTTGACCTGCCTTTTGAAAAGATTAAAGCTGAAAAATCAGTGCTAGAATTCTTTATGCCCTTCTACTCTGGCTGACAAACGGAGAGCAACGGGTCCTGATCACTGTGTTCCTGCAGCCTGCAATCTGCTGCCTGGCTTTGCCATATGACTGATTCCGTGCATGTTACATGCAGCACCTGCTGCTCTGTGGAGTACTTTGGGGAAAGCCAGGAAAACGGAATACACATTTTTTCCTCATGACTTCATATTAACTAAAAGCCTGTGACATACAAAACTTGATGTTGTTACAAGCTCTGCTTCTGAGTAATAACCTCTCCCTCTCTCAAGGGGAGATAAAAGTTTGAGCTCGAAACCAGGGCTCCAACTACATCCTAATCTGTTTTTTTTGTCACTGACCCATGCAAAAAATGATGCTTATCGGCAATATATCAGAATTGTCACATTAATGCATGGGCTTTTTTTTTTTTTTTTAATAACAGCAATTATAAGTTGCCCAACACTTTTGTTAGGATCTAGAAATAGTGTCTGGAAATACTCCTTAGAAGAGCAAACATTTTGACAATCCTTAAGTGTCTTGCAGATAATAAGTATATGAAATTTTTATTTTGTTTATACTGACAAAAATTGATAGTAACAGGAAATAGATAATGTAATAAACTATGCCTTTCTTATATAGACAAGAAAGAATATTATAGTTTTATTATCTGGCCTTTCAAAGACAAGACTAATACTGTTTGCAATCAGAAACGTGTCTCATCAGCGTCTTTGTGGTCAGATTAGAAAAGTTGTGATGCCCAATTTGTAAGGCCACAAATCAGCCTGGATAAGAGCTCTAGTGCAAAAGAATAGCTACAGTAGTAAAGCCTGAGTAAAAAAACCATTATTTGGATTCACAAAGCTCGTATGGACTTTTATTTTTCTTTTTATGTTTGTATTTATATTTTAATGTGTGTATATTTCTCATACACACAGAAAAACTAGCTTTCATTAGCAGTGGTTAAACCAACAATCATGGGGATAAGCTGCTATGATCTCATGGATAAAGAGACAAAAGGTTTCAGTCCACTTCTGTCCCTTGTTGGCCCAAGTGGATGGCTGATCCTGATGATCTCTGCAGCTCTGCTTTGCATACAAACTCCCAAACCTTGGAGTCTTGAGTTCCAAACGAGTGTATGAATATGCTGGGGGAGAAAGACAGATTTAACTATCAAGTCTCTACCATTTCAATGTGAGAACTGGATGTAAGATCACGCAATAAATCCACTAAGTTGGGAACTAGAAAAGAAATGGGTTTGCCTTTTTGACAGAGATGCCACTGACCCAGCTATGGGTTGAGTCCATCTATTCCATGAGAAGTTTTGCTGCCAGTGAGCCAGAGCATGGCTGGCTCAGGGGCACAATGGGGACCCTGTCTAGCTAAAAGCAGCAGCCCATCCCCACCCCTCCTTTGGGGCAGGAGCTCTTCCCCTGCCAGAGTCTCAGTAAAGCTGTAGCTACTGGGTATTTGCAGGTAGGCCACTTCTGCTGCAGCAGGGAACCTGCACTCAGCATCACTGAAATGAGCCTGTAGCCCTGGGGGCTGCACTGGTGACACTGTCTCCTCTTGCAGCAGAATTGGTAAAAAGTCTTGGAATTAACAGCATGGTCCACCTCATAAATTGCAATACGTGACACCAAGAGATTACAGCCAAATGCATAAAAATGCAAGAAAGGACACAACAAATGTTCAGTCATAACTGTGTAGCTCCTCAGAGTAACAAATTCAGTGGCCAGGATATCCTGCTTATCAGCTTTTCCCTCTCCTTCAATTCTGCACAGCATTTCTAATTGTACTCCTCTACATCTCTGTGTGCACCACAGTCATCATTAAAAAGTCAGCATTTCTCAGCAATGCCACCCAAGAGTATCTGATACATCACATTCCTTTCTCTGGGAAGGATGTAATTGCTGAATCGCTGCACTAAAGTTTTTTTTTATGGCAGCAACTATAATTTCAGTTCTACCCTTGATGTGTTTTTAAAGGCCTAGCAAAGATAGATATTTTATGTGTTTAGCATATTTGTAATTTACCAAGCTAATATTAAATTTAATTTATATGAGATATAAATGAATTATTGCATCCAAGAGACTAATAAAATATCTTCATTTGTTTTCTAAATTACAGCATGTGCTCCAAAAAAAGTTTTAATGGAAACAGGCGACACTAGATAAAAATGTTTCTATGCATGCAGATACTCAGCACCTTCCTTTGGAGAGCTGCTCCTCACTGAACTGGCCATGATGCTGATTCTCTGTGCCTTCCAAAAATCCTGTCTCTTACAGGGTTCAGTGTGCTGTTCTATGCCCAGGCAGTTTCACTTTTGAAAAGGGAATTCTTCTAACACAGATTTAATGATTTGGAGTGAATTATCACACCTAAATCTACATTCAAAGATTATGTCCTCTGAAAGATATTGGCATCTGTTTCCATTAAAACTTATTTCGGAGCAAAATCTGGTAGGGAATTAAAGTACAAACATAGTTTTCAATAAATTCTGTATTTTAATGATAAATGTGGACTTCAAAATATTTAGGGAAATCAAGTCTGATGAGAAAACTTTTTCTTTCTAGACTCTCCTTTCTTCATCTCGTTATACATTTCACAGAATAAATAACCAACCTTTTTTCAAAAAGTTGCTAATATATAGGCTGTGGGTTTAGTTTGTAAGAATGAGTTACTTTAGAAAAAGAGAAGCTGAAATCTGCAAGACATTCTTTGTCCACCTCTGTGGAATATGAAAGACTTAGTCCTTAATGTGGTGTAAACATCAGGGGGAAGAAAAAAACCCCATGAAAGGTCTATGAAATCTGCATAGAAATCCCTCCACGTGCATGAAAAGGCCTCACAAATTGATGCACATGCCCCAGGACCAGATGATTAACTGCAGAATCACATTCAAAAATAAATTACAGGCAATAGATACAGGCCCAAAAAGGCCTGCTCCACAGGGAAGTAATTTTCTCTGTTCATTGTCACTTCATATTACCCATCCATCACTTGGTCACCAGTTTCAGCTATTCACTTGCTGCCAAGTCTATTTTCAAGTTTCCACATTCCTTCTGTGTCATTGCATCTTCCCTTTCTCCAGGAACACTCTGGCTGTGTCTGCTGGCTCTCCTGGCTCCAGGGTTAAATGCAAAGTGTGTTTGGGGTCTTGAGGGAGTGTGTTGGTTTCTTGGGGCTTTTTCAAGCCATATTTTTTGTCTTTTGTGCTTGCACAGCTGCTCTATTACTTCGCCCAAGAAAAGCTGGTGTCTCAAATAAGAGTGTGAAGTATCTGTGCATGCCTTGTGGCCTTTGGGTGGGATGACACTAACTACTGTCACCTTCTTAGGGTGCTAATTAATCCCTTTATATTGGCTTACAGTAGGATACAAGTGTTCCTTCTTTTTCTTTCTTTCTTTCTTTCTTTCTTTCTTTCTTTCTTTCTTTCTTTCTTTCTTTCTTTCTTTCTTTCTTTCTTTCTTTCTTTCTTTCTTTCTTTTTTTCTTTCTTTCTTTCTTTCTTTCTTTCTTTCTTTCTTTCTTTCTTTCTTTCTTTCTTTCTTTCTTTCTTCTCTCTTTCTCTCTTTCTTTTTCCCATGAAAAGGGAATATTTTGTGTCTTACAGTTTCTGAGAATTTCTGGCCAAAATCCTGTTCCAGCTTACTGTCATGTATCTGGAATCTTTCCACCATGTTGAAACAAAATGTAACTTTTTCCTCTGCTCTCTTCAGGAAGCTGCTTTGAAAAACCCTGTGCAAAATTATTGTATTGGTTGAGGGCACCATTAAATGGTTGGGGCAGCATTTTCTAGGAAAGTAATTTCTGTTGTGTTACCTGCTGTAGAAGCACAATGTAAAGTTATTTTTAAAGGAAATACCAAGAACTGAACTTACATCTGCTGCCCTGGCCATACCCATTTCACAAAATTTTTCAAAGTCTTTTTTCTTGTGAAATTGGAGAATAAACAGCACCCTTCCTTTCCACTGAGTGCTTCCTTGACTGTTCCTTCCTTGAATGCTCTTCATTCTGCTTTCTCACTGTTTTGTATCCTGAGAAAACAGGTATATCCCTGCCCAAAAATACTTCTTCTTTTTCCATGGAGGGAAAAAAATTAATCTCAAACTTTTCCGTTTGCCAAGATATTCTTACACAGATGTTCAAACACATTTCTTTTCTCTCTTCTGAAGCAGTTGGGTGGAGAGGTTTTTCTAATTTTTTTTTAATCACATTGCAATTTATTTCTGAGCCCACTTCCTACTGCCTTTTTAAAAGATACATATTTGGCAATTGTGTTGTGACATTTTGTTGTTATTAGCATTTGGGAGAAAAGAAACAAGATTCAAGTACATCCCTCAATGAAACTTCAGCAAGGATGGTGTTCTCATTAGTGTTTTCACTGACAGCAGCCACATAAAATTTTAACTGTAAGATGCAGTCCTGGCTCAGTGTTTCCCAGCAGCATCAGTAAAAATGTACAACTGTCCCACAGGATTTTGTTTTGATCCCTTTGATATTGCCATTAACATTGTTGCTTGATGAAATGACTGAGAGAAGGTGTAGGCTGTGATGCCTTGAGAAGGGTGACCTAGAACAGAGGCTAGCCAGAGTTAAAGAATAACATAGGGATTTATTAGGAGGCCTCAATGGACCCACCCTGGGCAGCACAGGAGCCCAGCCAGGGCTGCACCCAAGGTGAACCAAAATGGATGACTGGTCACAGGGTCTCACACTTTTATAAGTTTTGGTCCATTTGCATATTGGAGTTAATTGTCCAATTACAGCTTTAGGTCATGAAGTCTCATCCTTCTTGATTTTTTCTCTTCATTCCACGTTGTTTATGCTCTTGGGCCTGAGATTTGGATCATTTGTCCTTGGTCCCCAGCTAGAGAAGGAATTGTTTTGTCTGCCTACTCTGTGAAGAGAGCTTACTACTTCCCCTAATATGAAGCTCAGACTTAGACACTAAAGCAGCACAGAATCTGAAAAATAAAAAAGTTAAAACCTGAGGCATCAGCTGCAGCAATAAGCAGCTGAGCTGGTGTTTTCTGTGTGCCTGGCTAAGCTCAGTGCTTGCCTTTGCCTCTTCCCTTCCTGCCAGAGCTGAAGGGCCACAACCAAACCTCCTGTGCTCACACAGCCATGGATTCCATCCCAGGTCATCTCCAGGGTCAGGACAAAGGTGCTGAATGGAAAACAGCTTGCTTCGAATTTACCCAAAATTTTCCTTAAACCTGGGATATTCACAGCCAGCCTCTGCCCCGAGAAACCAGGGAAGCATAAAGCCTTGCTTTTCCCACCCCCTATCTGAGTTCTCTCTGCTCTGCTTTCTGCCTGCCTGAGAAATACACAGCTATTAGAACATGGATTCATAAAAATGAGCAAATAAAGAAAAGGGACATTGCTTCCTGTAACTGTGCTGTTGATTTTTTTTCCTGTGCCTATAAACAATTTTCCTTAATTTCCCTGTTACCAGCCCTCATACTTACCCTTTTGCTCTACAACTTGTCTCAATTTAGGCCACAGCTGTCTCTAGTCTCTGGGCTAAATTCTAAACTAATGGATTTTAGTACAATAACTCACTCTGTTTTCACCAGTAAATAATCAAAAGCAACCAAACAACAAATCTCATGGCTTGAGCTCATTCTCTCAGTTGTCCTTGCTACCATTGTCTGGTTCTTGGCTTCACTTTTCTGTTCTGTCTTTCTTGATGGGCCACTTGTTTCCAGACTTTTTTCTTTTTTTGGTCTTCTTCACTCATCACCTTTTCCACACTACCTGTCACTACATTTATGTTCAGAGCATTGAAATAATTTATTTCAATTTCTAACCATAATAGAGTCTGTCAATTCAAATTAATCTGGATGCTTTTAAACAATTGCACCCCACAGTTACAGATAACATTAATTAAGTCATTAAGCTGTGCTAGGAATACTATCCAAGGAAATTAAGCTGTTATGGCTTCTATCTCCCTAAATATCAAAGGTGCAATTCAGTTTATTTTTTCCTTGTTTGTTTTGTTTTGGTTTTGGTTGTTTAAGTTGTTGGTTTTTGTTTGTTTGTTTGTTTCTTTATGGAGAGATTATTAAATATAAAATACTCATTTATTTGTCATGCTCTACTACTTGAGTCATTGTACAAAGGCACTTCAGCTGTTTGATATCTTCCATCCATCATTTGGACAGTGAGAAATAACCCCTCAACCCCTAAAGTGGTTGCTCCACGCAACTGGAATTCACAATGCAGGGAATGTTCATTGTATCAACTGGCCCTGATCTGGTTTGCAATATGTCAACACTTTGTGCTGTGTTTATCAAGTGCATGTCAGAAGCAATTGAGGTTCAACAAAGGGGAAGAGGAATATGCAAGTTTTTACAGCTGATTTATTAAATTGTATGATCCAGGAGGAAAAAAAAATTAAAAATCAGTCCAAACAGCTGAGTTTTACGTGAGCTGACTTGACCCTAACTGGCCTTAGAGGAGAGGACAAAAAATTTTATCTGTATCCCCTTCTCCCTAACTGCACTAAGTGCAACCACACTCAAGCACACTAATTGAGGTAAATGTGAGGCTTAAAGTATAGCTTTAGTAATCCTCTGTAGCTTGGATAAAAGTGATTTTTGCTCTGACAGCCAAATTAAGAAATTTCTGATTCAAGCAGTGAGTTCTCAAGGTCCATTCTTTCAAATGTGAAGAAACACAAATGATAGGATAGGCTGAATTTGAAATTTGTGGCCTAAATAAATTCATACCTGAGCTCACAGCACTTATTTTAATGCCTAAATATAAGGGCAGGCATGAGAAAAGACATGATGAGTGTAAGTTTGAAAGAAATGGAGGAGTGACACAAAATTAATTTCAGAATTTACTCTCTGGCTTTCATTTTTGCCATAATTTTCTTTTTAAATTTATTAGTGTATATAACCTGAATGCCTCTTTTGTCCTGTTCTGATCTCTATTTCCCTGTACAGCTGAAGGAGCCACATAAAGTGATTTAAATGTGTCCTTTTCTTATTTTTGCCGAGCTGGTTCAAAATTCCTGATGCAACACAGGAATTCCTGTTGACATTTCACAATCTCTCTTTATTGGTTTTTTTAACAAACTGTGAAAACAATTTTTTCTCTGTATTTCTGGTATAAATCCTGGAAATTATGTATATAAATATGATTTTGCAAGATAATTTGTGTTAGAACTCCTTTTGAGACATCCTGGAGAAAAATAACAGAGCAGAGTATTTTTTTTTTAAACATGGACCACTGAAACATCACAGAGAAGGAAGAGTAAGGCAACAGTGAAAGCCGATAGTGTATAGTCTGCAGGCCAAAATCATGATTTCTTAACCTATAACTCAAGAAGAAGACAAAGAAAGGAACTATGGTTTATGACTAACCATCAAGAGGAAACTGAGTATGTGCTTATGCAATAAATTCTGTATTAATTCTCTGTAGGTACAAGACTTTTTTTTTTTCCCCTTTATTTTCCCCTCCAGCAGGAAAATTGGATAAGCACAAGTGGATTAATGTTGGTGAGCCTATTACTTCTTCTGTGTATATATAAAGCTGCCATTCTGATCTTCACAGTTATATTTACTGTTTAGTAGAACAGGATCCATATGCAGAGAAATAACACTTTCTCATATGTACATCACTGGCAAACCTCATCCACCTAAAGCTGTTTCCAATGTAAATAAGTAAAATATCCTATTAGAGATGCATTTGGTATTAGTTTCTTTAAAAAGCACCTGAAGATTAACCTTCAAATCACGCTGTTTGTTTTCTATGTGTTAGTTTATTACAAACTATATTTTTAAATACTTTTGCTTTGAAAAAACACCCTGGAGATGAGAGGTCCTATAAGATCTGTCACAGCAGAAAGGATAATGAAATTAATCTCACCTGCAGGCTAAGGAGTGAAAAGTTAAAGCACAACATTTTTTGAAAAGTAGGTTAAGATATCAAAATTTGATTGCAACAGTATACAAGTGTATCATATGAATTAGTTCCACTACCTGGGGAAATGTCCAAAGGTTTCTTATCAGGAAAGCAAATACTTTCCTGAACCAACCCACACTTCAGGGAAAATGTTACTCAAACAAAGATTATCTGCCTAAACACCATCCCTAGAGCTCCTTGAATCCTCTCTGTTAAAAGGTATTTTCCTGTGGCATTTGTCCTTCTCTGAAAAATCAATATTGCAACCAGATCATATACTGTAAAGAGTAAAAATTATGGCTTTTACTTAATTCTACACAGCCAAAACCAGCATAATCTATTTTCTGATTAAATCAGAGCAACTTAGGCAGTTGGGGAGCAAGAATCGATAATCACCTTAACCACACCTCCCTCAAATGAGGCATTAAAAGAGCACAAAATAGAATCTCCATGAAAAATATATTTTTATCTGCAAAAAGAAATATATAATAAAATAACAGTGAAGTAATTAAATTTTCACTGGAGACAGAGCAAAAATGTTAATGCCTGGGATGTTAAAAAATTTCCATTCCTCTTTCTCTGGTTTATAATTTCTTATTTGAATGCTTACATTTGATATAGCAATGACAATAACCATTCTACATTTAAGATCATTCAAGCCATTTTTCCTTGTATCTCAACTTTTTGAAACCACCCATTGCATCAGAATGACATCTTAGGTTCCATTTCTGAGAAAAATTTTCCAATTTTTCCTCACTAGGAAAAACAGAAATATAAAAATAAAGCTTAAAACTTATAAACCAATGGAAGCATTTCAGAATGGTATTTTGGGCTTTTTGTTGTTTGGTGGGGTTTTTTTTGTTTGTTTGTTTTTTGGTTTTTGGTTTTTTTTTGTTGTCACTCTTAGCATGCATTTATTGATTAATGGGCCAACCTTATGATTTTAAAAGAGGAACATGTTTTTCATCAGCGTGGCATTAGGCCAATCTGTCTGAATGTCACTTCAGGATTATGGCCTAGGGTTTGTCTATGGAGAGAAGGCACAACAGAGAGAGACAGAGAGAGGCAGAGTAGAACACCTACTGCTCATTAACCCCCTACTTAGACACTTCCTGAATCTGGGATACGGCCATCATCTTTTGGAGTAATTTACTACACTTAGATGACAATTACAAGGAAGCCTATTAACAAATCTCTTTTCCAGGACTATGAGATGGAACTTTCTTGAATCCCTTGCCCTCACTCACAATCCAGTTTTCTGGACATGATAATAAGCTAATAGAATTAATTCAGATTATGATCATTTGTTTGAATAAAAAGGTTTTTTTCCTGGCCAGTAAGCAACCAAAAGAATTAACAATCACACTTTTCATTATTTTTACTCTTCACTAACGTCATATTTTATATGAAATCTGTTTCTAATTCATGCTTAGGGATCTGGGACACATACTGAATGGTGTTAAAGAAAATTATTTTTAAATAAGCATTTTCATTTTTTCAAGAAAATTCAGTGGTCATAGAAAAACAAACAAACCAATGCACCAGGCAACCAAAATACTGCTGCTGAAGCTGTTTTGTTTGTTTGTTTTGCATTTGGGTTTTGTTGCCTTGAGAATTCTTTTTACAATATTATTGACTACATTTTCAATACTGTAAAAGAATAATATTAAATATTTGGATTTTAAATGCCTATATGAATATTGTGCAGGTTTTGTCACAGAAAGAAGCACATATCCATGGGCCAGGAGCATTACAGCAGAATCACTAAGGTTCCACAGAACCAAAACATGTGAGTCATTCCAAATACTCTCCCAGCATTGCCCCTAATATTAATGGGTCCCTGCCTGAGGAGTCAGAGGCAGCCAGATATGATGATCTCCTCATATTAGGAAATACCCCAGTGCTGAAGTTTGGCCTGAGCAGCTCCTGGCCTCTGCTTGGATGGGCTTGAATCAGAACAAAGATCAAACTGCTGCCATCACATGGCTGCCTCACATCTCTCCACTCACAGAGCAAATTTAAGCAGCTTATTCCAGGTCACAAGCAGAAATGCAGACTTGTTCTTGAAGAAAGTGTCAGTCAACCTGTTACAAAATCAAGGACGAGGGGGTTTGACCTTCGTTTGTTTAGGTGCTCTGTGCTGAACTTTATCAGGCTGTGCTCACTGTCCAGTGCTCATTTCAAGTACATATTTTGCTTTCTACAGGGTGTATTACATTCTAGCTATTACAGCTGTTCAATATTTTCTTATTGGTTACTATAATGGAAGAAAATATTTTCACTAAGAATACATCTTTGCCTTTTAAAAATGTTTTAAGCAAGCAAAACAATGTGGTAGTTTAAGGATAAAAATACTTTTAATTTATATTTCAATTTCCTTCCTTCCTTCCCTCCTTCCTTCCTTCCTTCCCTCCCTCCCTTTACTATGGATTTCAATGATTTTGTTACTAAAACCTATTATTACAGTCTGTGTAATTGTTGCTTTCCCTAATCAATTAACCTTTGAAGTCCCTATGGAAAGACTATTACTGGTCCTTTCCCTACTGAACTGCCTCTGCCTCCTTTGCACCTGTGATGCCATAAATTAGTCACAGATGGCCTGCTAGGATATAATCACTGCCATTTGTCATGGACTTGATAGTTGTATCACTTTCTCTTGCTCTGCAGAATCTACTTCTTGACAGGTCAAAATTTCTACCTCTGTGAGTTCTATTAGGAAAAGAAAGAGAAAGGTTCAAAGGCCAAGCCCTGCCAGGATTCCAGCCTCTTGAAAAGGAGTAACAAATCTCATATTAGATGCCCAGAATCTAATGTGTGCTGTATGTGGAAGCTTTGATGCCAAAAAAGTGAACCCTGGGAGATTTCCAATCTACCTCTGCTCTCTAGTTACCCAGAGTAAGGTAAAACACAAGAAATCAGTATTTTTTAAATCCCATAGCCATAATGAGGAGTCTGTTCCTACACTCCCTTCTGGCAGATTTGATTTTTTTTTTCTTCTCCCTGAAATACTGGCCTGGGACTGTATCAAGAGAAAAGGATTTCCCTGTCTTTATAATAACCTCCTAGTTGTGATGCTTCCCCAAGAAGTCAATAAGATTGGTGGTATGTTCTCTTTTTCCTTCTCTTACTAACACACAGGAACCTCTCTTAGCTCTTCCAGGAAGACTTAGTTTTCCAGGAAAGGGCCAAAAGCCACCCACCCCTGATGGTGCTGATGGGTGCTGCCATGTGGGAACAGCTCAAGACAAAGTGGTGAAAAGGCAGCCCGATGGCACAGCTGGTGGTGGGCATGTGGCCCTGGGGGACCCAGCCCTTGGCACCCTTTGCTTTCCCTGGGTGATCCTCTGCCATTTGGATCAGGCTGTTACTGGCCTGTGGAGCAGGAAAGGAAACTGGAACTGAAACCTGAGAGTAGATCTTAAAAAGTCTTAGTGTGAAACAAGCTTCATCTTCAGTCTTGTAGTTTGCTTTTACATAAACTCCCTTAGTAAAAGAAACATTTTGTAAACAGCAATTATCTAAGGGTGTTCTGCCCACTTCAATAATTTTCATTGGAGTAGTAGCAAATGATCAGGTTTTTAAATTACGCTTTAACAGCAATAAGATGAAACTTGGAACCCAAAACCAGAGCCAAGTTTTTCAGGAGCGTGACAGTTAACTTTTGGATGCTCACCTTGAAATATTTCCTAGGTGGGAATGTCTGAAAATCATAAAACTTTAAAATCTGAGCCTGTATTCTGTTTTTCAGACTTTAACTGCTAGATCATGTTTCTGGTATCAGCTTTGCCTCTCAATCTTAAATCTCAAACATTTTAGGAAAAAAGGATAAGATTCATCTTATGAGACTGATCAAATTAACTGCACCCAAATAAACCAGAACTTGACCCAAAACTGGCACAAAACTGACATAAAAATTTTTGGGACTTGATGATATCACCCTTGTCCTTACAAAGTTTATAATTAATATAAAACAACAGATAGCAGCTGGTGCTTGTTATAGGGCAGCCTGTTCTTGGGGTGGTATGTGTGTTGTGTAGCTGAAGAACAGTCACTTCATTATTCTCCTACAGTAACCTCTACTGAAATATTTTTGGGTTTTTTTCCGATAAATTTTCATTGATTATAAATGTTTTACTTTGCTACAGTTATACTTTGTACAAACAAACCATTTCCCTAAACTAAAGGAAGGAAGCCAGATTCCTACACACTGCATCAGTGTCCAAACCACCATCAAGTACCAAAATCATTATGTTACATATTTCTGTGCTCTACTGAGTATCTGAATGCTCAATACAAAAACAAAAGCAAAAAACCAAAACAAGCAAAAAAAAACCCCATTACAACAACAACAACAACAAACCAAAAAAAGCAAACTCTGTCAGCTCAACTGCTATACACACTGTAACATGATAAATAGAGACCTTTCTGAGAAAATAGAAGCTATCTATCCATGGAAGTATTTTCAGACAAATTTAGGAATAATGTGACTATTTTGAAGTCTGACTTACAGAAGAAAGAGGATTTTTGTCTTTCCTTAGCCCTTTCCCTTTCCTTCATCTCTCCGTCTTTTACCATACAAAGTTATTTGAAAATGTTGAAAATGTTAGTTTGTGAATAGAACCGAACTAATTTTAATAATATTTTACAGCAATTAACTTCAGGGTAACCAAATTCTCACAATTTAAGGATAGTCTTATTGCAATTGACACGGAATTATTAAGCTTGGAAAAGACTTTTAAGATCATGAGTCCAACAGTTACTCCAGCATTAACAAGTCATCACTTAATCCTATGTCTTTAAGTGCCACAGCTTCATATCTTTTAAATATCTCCAGGGTAGGTGACTAAGCCACTTTCCTGGGCAGCTTGTTCCTCTGCTTGACAAACCTTCTGGTGAATAATTTTTTCCTAATATCCAATCTAAACCTCCCCTGGTGCAACTTGAGGCCATTTCCTCTTGTCCAGTGCTTGATACTTGGGAGACACACCCCTACCTTACTATAATTTCCTTTCAGGTACTTGTATAGACCCATAGTTTGTTAATAATAAATAAAAATTCTGTTGCAGCACACTGACACAGTATCAGCCCAGTGTTGTACTCCTCTTTAATTCTACCTTCATTTTGCATGTAGAAAAATTGTTGCCTATTACTTATTGTAGCTTTTTTTTCCCTTAGTTTACTGGCTTGTTCTGAGAGCCACAACTTCAAACAAAATAAAGAGTATTTATTTTGGTGGGGTTCCAAGTAGGTGAATTTAAATGTCATGTTTTCGGTCAACATAAACTCAAGCAGAACAGAGAGAAATCTGAGCATATTTAATCACAGAGTGCTGTCGTGCTGCTCAGGAAAGTCATAAACAGTTGATTCCAAGCTGGGACATCATGCCAAACATTTGTATCTGGAACAGGACTGTACGTTCCACCAGTGTGCTGCAACAGGGAGAGCATTAACACAGGGAGTTCAGTACATGCAGAAAAACGTCAAAAATGAAAGAGGTCAGGATGGGGTGGGGTGGAATGGGCCTGGAGGGTGTTGTGCATCCAGAAGAGAAGAAAATATTATGTTTCCTAATGCGGGACAAAACTGAGTAAAATTATTTGCTATATAATCCATTCAGAATAGAAGAAAGTCAAAGAATTCCCAAGGGACATTTTTTTTTCCCAGTCATACTCAAAATAAGTAATTTTGAGTGACAGGCAACTGAATCCACTACAATTAGCACATGCCTTCCTTGCTGGCAACAAGATCAAACTGAGGACTGTATGAGCACTGTATGCCCATCATGTTACTAAAACTTTTGCTAAGAACAGGAAGGAAATGATACTGCTTTGATGTTACTTTTGGCTTCCAGTCTGAGGATTTGGACAAAAAAAGACTGAAATAATATTTTAACCTGCTTATAGGGATTCAAACCCATCTCTCTCAGCAGAGTGCCCTAATCACTCTGTGGTTTAGGGAAGGAAGCACACTCCACATGCCTACTGCTGAAATTGCTCCAGGATTCACTGGTGAAGGGAGAAGAACTCGGAAAGGCAGATGGAAAACAGATTGTATTCCTGTGGTAAGGCATTAACCTTGGAGAAACACAGTCCCTCTGCTAGTGTTTGTGCTATCAGGGTGTGGGTGGAATGCATGTCTCCTTCCAGGCTGCAGTCCCAACATCTGGGATCCCAGCCCAGGTCAGCTCAGTACCATAATTAGGAGAGTTTTGTACGGAGTTAAACTACCAAGTTCCGCACCTTAAACACTGAGTCACACTTTCTCTCAAGCAGTCTGGCTTTGGCTACGCTCTGACCTTTCACTTTCAGCAGGTAAGATGAAGTCTGTTCTAAACACTGCCCTTCCCACATGAACTGTCAGAGGATTTGTGCTGAGCAGACAGACAAGCCTGGATCTGGGTCTTTCTGGGATGAAGCGGGAGTGCAGCTGCAGCCCTGCACTAAATAATTTCTGCTGAAGAGCAAGTTCTGGGTCATCATCCTGATATCTCCAACTCTCCCCATGCTGTGACTGGAGGGTCAGTGAGTTTCATTCAGGATTTTGCCTTTTTTGGGGGCCAGGCTGACAGTCTTCAGAGCACCATGCTACCTTCCCCAGAGATGCCTCTACCTGCACCCTAAGCCTTATGCTTTAATCCATCACTTATGCAGCACTTATGTATAATTACTAATTAAACAGTTCCTGTGCCATGAATTTAATTTTTCTTAGCCTTAAGATCTTCATGAATTCATTTGTACTGCTAAATTTCACGTTATTTCTAGCTCTACAACATGACTTTCCTTCTCTTTTGCTGCTTCTGCAGCTATTCTGGTCTTTGGCCAACTCTTAGTCAAATATGTTCATATTAATGCAGGTGGCTTTAAATCTATTTAAATTAGTAAATAAATGAAATGTAAATCAAAATCCACAGACACTTCCCTTTAGCATACTGTATGTTTTCTGTTATCAGACTGTTTAAATTATAGAATGTCTGGTCTATGTCTTCTTCTATTTCTTCAGCAGCACTTAGTACAAGTAAACAGGGGCATTCAGCAAAATCTAATCCAAACACAGCACTCCTTGATTTACTCCAAAACTACATATTAGAATAAAGACAAGTCTATATTTTCTTAAATCTCAAAATCTCTTGACTAGTAAGCAATGACTCTACAGGCCAAATTCCCCTTCCTTCAATTAGAGTTGGATATTGTTTTTTCATTCGAACGACCACACACAAATTGCTCTGGTCTAGTGCCCAGACAGTACACAGATTTTTTGTAGCAATTCGTTTAAGAAAGTTGATTTCTGAATTTTATATCTTGCTTGTTATTTGAGAAATTAGCTGTGCTTTTTCTCTATGTAAAATGCATTTTTTCCATGGGTATATTGTTGTTCCAAACTTCTACATTAAAAAAAATATTTCTTTTGCTTTTGTTCCCCTTAAGGGCTATTTAATATAATCCTATCCTTTCAACAATTTAGATTAAGTTTTTTGGTTGTTTGATTATTTTTCACCAAATCTCTGTTCTCTTCTGAGACCAAACCTCTGGATAGATGAAAATCATCATTTATCAGTGTAAGCAGAAACAAAATCCATAAAATTAATGTCAAATCAGGTATATTTTGTGATCATTTCCAACGTGCTCAGTCAGAAAACTGCCTGTTAAATACCCGACAGTACATGCAAAATCTCATTTATTTTAACTTCAGCCAATCTGTTCTGTTTGAATTGAAAAGTCAAATAGTTTTGTTTTGGAAAAATGGCACCACTTCATAGGAAATATATAAGTCAATGTACATTAGTGTAAGACTTGAGTTTCTTTGTTTGTTCACATCTGAATATGCTCTAGGACACAACACTTTTAATCCCCAGCACTGTTTTTTTTGCCCCTACTCCTCTGCATGATGCTGACTGTCACCTCACAACTTGTAGCCACTGTCTCCATTTCCTCCTTAGCTTGATTACTCCGTAGCTAATTCAGCAGACAACACAGTTAGAATCTCCATTCTGCTTTAGTGCAAATGGTAATTTATCCATCCAAATAAATGAGAAAAAAAAAATCCTCACAACTTAGAAGTATGTGTAATTAGTATTATATGTCTTCTTGCTATTATTTGATTTACATCTTGTTAGTTCAGAGAAATCCTGTATCTCTCACATATAACTCTAAACACTGGGGATGTTGCCTAGGGTTTGCAGAGTAAACAATTCCTAATCTACACAGTGTTTTTCCCTGCTGTACACACCCTGTAACTTAACTATATCCCAAACATGCTGCAATCATTTAAAGAGTATGTGTCTCGGCTTTCATTCAAAAACTTTTTGAGCTTGAAAACCATACATCTGTAAATCTGAGTCAGGACCATTTCAACCTATTTTACTGAGGCCAAGGGGAAGAAAGAAGAGTGACAATTATCTAATGTTACCTTTCCTGACCCCAGCAGAGTCTGTGGGAGTTTTCCCACTGAGTTCATGAAGTTGAAATTTTGACCTGGGTTAGTTCCAACCTTTGAAGAGCAGAGGGTGAACAGCACCTGCAATCTCTTTTATATGATTGTTAGGACACAAGCAAAACAAATATTTCTTCCCAAAATAAAAGCCCATCTCTGGAATCTTTTTTGAGACACCCTTATGACTCAGATGGAAAAAGAAATCTGAATTACCCCAGAGACAATGAAAGGAATTGGATTCTGAAAAAGTGATGTAAGTCTGGTGTGTTTTACTTCATTTCATCTCAAGTAAAACTCAACCACAGTGAGAAATGTCTGTCACCATCCCAAAACAAAATGATGCAGAGTACTTTTTCTCCAAGATTTTCTGTATCTTTCTTCTTCCTGAAAAAAATTTGCCATGATGTAGGTAACAAAATGATGTAATTGTGCCAGTAAAGCCCATTGAAACTCATGGCTGTGGTTTCAGGTCATGCCCACAGGGTATGAGCACATACTGCTATAAGCAAGAGCAAATTTTAGAGGATCAATTGCAAAATAAAATTCCACTGAATTTCTAAAAATACTTAGTCCTCCCTTGCCCTTTCTGTTTTTCTGTACCACAAGACAAATGTAATGGCTTTCTTATCTTTCCCTTCTGCTCCATTGGTACCAGCTGCCTTTATATCCCACTGAATGAAATAATTAAATAAATCCCAGAACAGTCATTCTGAACCTTTTTTTCTGCCAGTAATGAAATCTTCTCTCATTAAAAAATAAAATCTCTGGCTGTACACCTTGCTGTGGTTTGTAGCATGATTTCTATGTACTCAAAGGCAACATTTTGCACAAGTATTAGCACTTTACATTTGTAAATTAGGTAGGTCTTAAGTCTGCAAATATTCTTCCTCGTGTAAGTATTTTATTACTGCTCTCTTTTCTTCTCTCCAAGAAAACTCCAATAAAAATTATTTTATATCATCGCTGTATTCCAACTACTGGAATTGTTCTCACCTTGTTTTACTGTGATATTGACCTTCACCCAAATATTTGCACAGCAGCAATGTAGTAAGTAAATTAATTTTAAAAAGTGAGAAATCTGATTTCATTCCAACCTGAGGGAATTCAAAACCATCCTTATATTTCCTGAAAAGTGTTCTAACAGACATGCTGTTAAGAATATTTGAGCTTTGGTGCTAATAGTAAATGAAGGTATATAGAAATTTTAAGAAGAAAACTTCTGATTCATTGAAGCTGGGGCTCTGCACAACCAGTGATGCAGAACGAAGGGATCCAGAAGAATGACAGCATCTCAGCAATTGCCCTGCAGGAAAATAGATATGTGGACTCCTACCTGGTCATCAGACTATTTCTATTCTTTTTCCTATAGCTTTTTAAAGTAAAATACACTTAACATGTAAGACCAGATGTTTGAGCTAAAAAGGGAAGGTGAAATTAAAAAAAAAAATTCTGTTCTTAGTCTATCATTTGGGTAGCTGAGGATGATGCCTTCAGAGATTCTTTAGTCTCAGCCACACTGATTATTCTTAATTTCCTTGCCTTCACCTAGGTGCCTAGTTTCAAGAATTGTAGCTATTAGTTTTGTTATTTGGGCAATTACTCTAAACCTTGATCTCAACTTTTAGTACTGAAATTATTTTAAAAGCAGATCTTTAAACATTGTGTGATGTTTTATAGCTACAGCTCTGGTAAATGGCAAGTGATTTCTATTGCCTGGCATTACTTTTAATATAAAACAGACTTTTCTTCTTGCAGGGGATGAGGACAGAGATTCCCCCTCTTTAGTTTTTTTAATTATTCATATGCCTCATTTTAATAAAGTATTTATATCTCAGTGACTTTTAATAAATGGTGGCATTGAAACCTTTTGTAGACTGAGAGTTTTTCCTGGCCAGAAGTGGAAGATGGACAATAAGGATTTGCTGTTTGAAGCTGTTATATATGGGACGATCTCTAGATTTGCCGAGCTGCATATATTGAATAAAAATGTTACAACGACTGATTAATGTGATATGTGCCAGGTACCAGAGTTATAAGGAATTATGCAGATATAAACACAGGAGTCAAACTGCAAGGCATTGTTCAGAAATAAATTGAGCCTTCTGTTCCTCTTTGGGACGGAACACATTCCCTTAATAAAATACTCAGTAGATTTTACAATTACTCCACAAGAAAATGAACAGGAAGAGAATTAAGCCTTCTGCAAAAAGTTATGCTTCTGATACAAAATTCAGTTTAACTAGCAATTGATGCAGATATGTACTACACATATTAATCATTAATATAAAATTTTATAGAATTTTTGAAAAACCTCTTTGGGAAAAGACATTACCAATTTCAAAGGAATCCAATAGAACTGACTATGCACAAGGACCAAATTTTGGCAGTAATTATGTTTTCTTGACAATTTCTACAAATATTCTCCAGTTTAATTACAGCAGGAAAAATGTTAAAAATAGTAATAATGATGACATCACCAACAGAACAACAACAACATTAATAACAATAACATTAATTACAATAACAGTTACAATATTCATTTTCATAATGATAATTACTGTCTCAAATTCATAAAATAAATCTCAGCTGTCCAAAATGACTACTTAATTTCTATAAAAGTCTCTGACCTTTTGTAATTTTTACCTTTAGTCTGCATTATCCAGTACTGACACAGGAAGAAAATATTGTCAAATAATGAAAATAAGTTTATTTTTTAATAATTTCCAAGCTGAATTGAGGAACAGTCTTGGAAAGCTTAAGAAAGCCTTTTCTCACTGTATTTGCAGTTCAACATTTAAATGAAAGTGATTTAAATAAATATCAACACAAGCCACCAAAACCTTTGGTTTTGTGACATCTTAGGTTGAGAATCAAAGTAAAATCATAAATGTGTTAGCATTGGAATGTTATTATCAAAAGCTTACTGGTGCTGGGGAAAAAAAAAAAAAGCATTGGGGACAGTCCAAACCAGTATAGTCACAATGCTTGAACTAAAACAAGTCATCATTCTGAAGCCAAAATATGACAATCATAACAATGTGTTTTAGTTCTAATGCACTCTGGCAAACGCTAAACACACCAGAATTTAGCAACATCAATTTAGCACTATCAAGTTCAAGCACCAAATATTTCAAATCAGTGGAATATACTATCTATGTGTAATTCTGAAGTCAACTATGCTGATGAACCATGATCAGTTTTTAATAATGTGGGTGGATCTGTTTAAAAATTAAGTAAAACCAAACAATAAAAAATTTATATCTCAGCTTATTTCAAAAAGGCAGTTTGGTCTGCTATATACAAGAACAAATCTGAAGAATTTGTTATTGTATAATAAGAATATTGTTATTATACCACAATAACAATAATTTACTGGATCCTTTCTTTTTGATTAATTTTGACTGCTTTATTCTAACTAGAATATTTGTTTAGAACAGCTGTTCTTGCCTTCATCTCAGTCTGAAGGCAGAAGTTTAAAAAATTCAACCGGTCCATTTTTTGTGAATTCCAAAAGTGGAGCTCACTGAAATTTTTCACTCACTGAAACTTTTCAAGATTTGCATCTCTCTAATTTTTAAAACATAAACAACTGTTACAGATAAACTGTGAGAAACAGACCAATGGCACCAAATCCAATCTACCATTTCCACTTAGAACCAAATCTTTAACAATTTCACCCATCATAATCCTAAAAACACTTAAAGTCCTAATTTTTCTATGTGCTGGAAGCACAAAACATCTTGATATGGACAGAAACACATTGCTTTTTAAAAATTAGCTTACAGACATTTATTTTTGCATCAAGATTATCCTTGTATTAGAGTAACTTTTATTTGCTTAGAGCAATCCAGTTGGTTTGGATTGATACATGTATGAAAATAAATATGTATAAATGTATGTGTGTGTGTATCCTCACACAGATATCCATGCACATGTGTGTGCACACATCCAGGCACATCCACAGCCACCATTCACACACATCCATCCCTGCAGGTGTTCAAGGCTGGGCTGGATGGGGCTCTGAGCCACCTGGTCTAGGGAATGGTGTCCCTGTCCATGGCACGGGGTTGGAGTGAGACGATCTTTAAGGTCCCTTCCAACCCAAACCATTCTATGAGTCTGTGATACACATACACGCTCATAGATACGCATGTCTATATATACACATATATATTTAAAACTATTTTTACATGTATCGTGAATCATAGAATCGCTTAGGTTGGAAAAGACCTCTAAGATCATTGAGTCCAAGATATTGTTTTACACAACAGTGTTGGCACTTTGTGCACAAGCATGTGTATATGTTTATGGTTGATCTTGATGGTCTTAGAGGCCTTGTCCAACCTAAATGTTTCTGTGACTCTGTAATATATAAATACTCTGGTGTTGATCAGGAAAACATGTTTTCTGTGAAGAAGAAAACAAAAGACATGGATTAGCACACATTGCAAACAAACAAATCTTTTTACAAATACAAATTTTGGCTTGAACTCTGAATGTCATTGAAGTTTTAACAAAGTAGTCAATCCCCAGAATGGAGACAGAATATTGTTTTCTAAGCACACTTTTGAAAAAAACAAATACTTTCATTTTCCAATTTATTTAAATTCCCCTTTTCAGTGTTTATCATGGTTAAATACCTGTACTCTGACCTAGGAAACTGTACCTTCTAGATGTGCAGTTTGAATGAAACAGAGGAGCTCCAGCAACAAACTTGAAATTTCACATTCGAACATCCCACGGTACAAAAACACTTCCAACAATATTGACAAGAGTTTAGTTCTCCCTTATGTTGCCAAAGATGTGGTATGCATGTCCATTCCCTCACTCCTTTAAAAGGGGTCTATAGCCAACTTTGTATTCCAGCCATGTGAACCAACCACCTTTCTACTCCCTGAACTTTTACAGCTCAACAGTTGCAGAGAGTATTTCACCTTCACCTCTTCTCACTTGGAGTGTCCATCCCTGTTATTTTCCCACTTCTAAACCAAAAAAACCCACAATATGTATTGTTTATATTGGTATTTCAGAGTTGTTTCTCAAGTTGACAATGAAACTCTGCTCAAAAGGTGTCTCTGTGGTTTGCAATAATTCAGTGTGGATGTGAATGACAGAACTCTGCCAGAAAGATTTTTCACTGCGAAGCTGCAATGTCCTTGCACAGGAAGGCTGGAAGAGAGCTGCTGTTTCACTAAAACATCCTATATAACCTTGAAAACATTGAACCCTTGAAGTATGTTCCAGTGAGGAGGTTCTCCAGTCTGAGGTCATGACTGAGAGTTTCAAATAAGTTTTCGGTATCTTACTGGTATGGATGAAAACATTGTTACTCTTTTAGCATTGCAGCAAATATTTATTACTTCACATCCTGGCACTTATTTGGAGGAATTAGCCTTTCTAATGGTTCTATTGTTTCCTCTGCTCTCAGCATAACACAGGACTGGCATTGGTCTCCTTCTCTGCCAAGTCTATAGGCAGCTCCTACAATATTGCACAGACCGGTGTACAAAGTATTTCTACTGTAAAATGACCCTTTTCTTCCTGAAACAACTGATTTTTTTTTTCTTTTTTTTTTTTTCTCCTTCTCACCTTCTTAATCCCTGGTACATAAGTTCACATTTGAGGTCTGGAAATCCCATATCTGCCTCAAACTCTAATTGCCCAGACAGAATTTGGAAGATCTTTCAGCTGGCATTCAGTCTATAGGTTTCCCAAATGCTTTCACATTCAGCTCAGCATGAATACACTTCTTCTTTAACATATTTTCGTATGTCTTTCATTAAATTTATTGGAAGACAAAAATCTAAGAATTTGGAATTGAGACTCCGTAAAAAAATAAAAAAGTAGAGTCTGTATTACATTGGTTTTATATCCCGAATTCTCTGTATTTGAATCTAAACTGAAAATGATGATCTACCACAGCTTTTAGTTATAATAGCAAAATGAGTTTATCCATTCAAAATAACACCTATACTTAAGTGTAAAAAGAAAAATTAGGTTCTGTCTCTTGAACTTTTTGTATAAATCAGATATTTTAAATTATACTCAGATCAAAGAAACTGAAAAGCTGGAACCCAGACTTCAAGCTTACATTATTTATTCCAGCACTAAAACATTTTAAAAAGACTCTTGTAGTCCAGGAGATTATGGAGAGTCAGGCCACAAATGGTATCCCTAATCTTTAACTGTTTCAAAGATTTAAGAATCCCCAGAAGGAAAATATTTTATATTAGACTCTTCAAGATGGAGAATGACATGTGGCTTAGTTCAGATTTAATATCACAGTCATGGGATACTGTTCATCACATGTCAGGGTTTTCAGGAGACAACCTCACGTTTCTATTCTTGATGTTTTGTACCATGCAAAAATATTTCAGACTACCCTGATATAGGATATCGAAGGTATGGATTAAAATTTGGAACTGAATTTGATATATATGAAAATCATTGATGTAAAGGAGTCCCCACATAGTCACTGGAAATCCAACAGCATAATTAACAGATTAATGTAAATTTAATAATTTAAATTTGCATTCATCTTCTTACTTGGCCAATCTAAACCAAAACAAAATATTTAAAATTTGAATATTTTAAAATTAATGTTTCCTTTATTTTAATGTTTTTTTCATTCCTAGAAAAAAAAATCAGTATATTTACCTTTTTTAAGTCTTTGAAATGACATTATATAGTCCTCTCTTGGGAAATTGCTAAGAGATTTTTGCAGGCACAAAAAGCCCAGTGAGTCCTTAAAGTACTAAAAGCCATCCTAGCTCTGAGATAAAAATCCTAGCATTTCTGAAAAATTAAAAAAAACATTGAAGCTTTTATTCCTACTAATCATACAGAAAACAACCTATACCAACCAAAAGGAAACACTGTTAACATTTTTTTCTTTTAAAGAAAGGAAACACAACCAGAAATTAAATCCTTTCCCTTCTGGTGTTGTACTGCCTTTCTTGCATTCTCCCTTATATTAAAATTAACAAAGGTTTGCAGTCTTGTGATTTTTAATAACATTTGTAGAGATGTGTATGTGTGTCAGTCCTGAAGTGACTCTCTCTCTGCACTCCGGCTCCTTCAGAGTGGTGAAGCATCTGGGAAAAAAATTTAAGGGTCCATTTACCAACTATTCCCCTTTCTTGCCTATTTCCAAACCAAACCCACAAAATTTTATAAGAACTTGGAATGTTTTTAATTTCATTTACGACATGTATAGTTTTGCTTACTTTCTCCTCTGAAAGATCCATAAGAAAACAATTGGAAAAAAGAGCCTGAAGAGGGATATGGTATTTTTTTGGCTCAGCTGTAAGCAACAAAGTGCTAAAAATCTCCCAGATGCATTGGAAGAAAAGGGCAGGGACAAGGACAGTGACATTCATCTCACATATCCATGCAGGTATGTAATAGCTCTCTACACTTGATACAGTCACTCTTTCTATACAGTCAATACCAATAAACAAGGCGGGTGCAGCTCAGATTGGCTTTCTCCTTTACAAGGAGATTAAGTGTTCCCTAAATTTCTGCTCTTCAAAGATTACAAACAGTCCTTGGTTAACTATCTCAGGTGTCATTTAGGAGGCCACAGCTGTTAAGATAAATCCCATTCAGGCTATCTTCATCTCTTTGAACATATGTATTGGCTTCTGTGTCCCTACAGTGAGACTGAACCCATTAATGACAGCTTCAAAATCCCCACATTGCTCTGCAATGTGCAATATGTATAAACAATTTCCAGTAAAGCTCTATAGTTTAAATAAGCTTCAGTTTGGGTATTCTGTCTTTAAAGGACAGAACTGATGCACAACGATATATTTTCATTGACCTTAGTGAGGTGAGGATGCCACCCACAACTCTCCTGAGTGATTTTTTAATACATTCCAATTGAACAACAGCTTGCAAGTGTAATAAAGAAAAAATAACAGTAAGTTGCAGCCAACAGTGAGCAACTAACAAAGTTACTCCAGTTTTTAGGGGGGTTAAATCTAAAAAGACCAATGTTTTTATTTCTGCCCTCCCTCAATAAGGTCTTTCCTTTTAGATGGATTATGGAATTGTTGCTTTTTTTCTGTCAACTGACAAGTCGATCCTCTCCCTCCTTTAAAAATAAGTCTGAAACAGGATTACTTTTGTTTATTTAAAGTAGGGTGGGGAGAGAGGTGCAGTGAGGGTGTGGGGATGGCAGAGTTTGGGCTGAAATAAATTATTTCCCTTGGATCCCTGTTGCATTTACCAGGGTGTCTCAGATTAATTTTTTTTTTTTTGAGTGTTGAGCTACATTTCCTACCTTCCAGAAAAGTGCCACAACTGTTAGATCATGGCTATTCTGTCACTCAGTGTTATGAATGTCTTCTTCTGACACATTTTGTCCTGAAAAAATTATGAAATCTTTAGAAAGAGAAACCATTCTGAGGGAATACAGTAATGCTTAAGCCAACAAACAATTCCCCTTGGTTTTGCATTCTGTTCAAAATAAAACAGTTTAAAAATGAGAGGCAGGGGGAAAAATCAGCTCAAGAAAGCGAAAAGCATAAAGGATAAGGGATTATTCTGAAAGGCTGAAAATCCCTGTTCAAATATCTGCAGGATACTGGAAATACCTGGGAGTCATGAATGAATGGCTTGTATAAAAGATAAAGCATGAAATGCACTGCCTCCAGCACCCCACTTCCAAAGCTGGCCCTGATTTTATCCAGAAGAAAATATTTGGTGAACTCGGCGTCTGAATAGTTTTGGGAGTAATGGCATTACATTTTTCAAGAAATAAAGTATTTACAGATGCACAGATGCATGTTCACACTTCTACATACTGTTTCCAGCTTTCGTTTGACATTCAGTTGCTGAAATGTGCTACTTAGGCACATTTAGCATCTTAGGCAGATGCTTGACATCCAAAGCTTCCCTTGAGACTTGTATTTCATAGTACATCAGATTTTGGCTGGGCCAAATGAGATTTCAAAGATCCAGTTCTTCTAAAGTTTAGAGCTCTTTCTAAATACAGGTAGCCAGAATGGAGTAACCTGAATTAAAGGTCTTTTATACAACCCCATCTGAAATATATTACTGCTGTTCTTAATGTTCTGTAAGCTGCTGCCAGGCAGTGGTCTTTGGCTCCCCAAGCCAAGTGATGCAGCATGGCTTGTGAACAGGCTAACACTTTCCCTAAAGCACACTGGTGAAACCACACTAGACAGCACTTGAGGGACACTCATCTTTCTGGCTCCATATGTTCTGTCTGTTCTCCCAATACACATTTACACTCTGTATGGGTTTTCCAGTAAAGAGTGTGTGAAATGACATTAGAGCTGTGTTGCTGAAAATGTGCAGGGTTGGAGGCTTGGTGGGGTAGTATGAAAAGATAATGTGGCATAAAGGGTGTTGAATCTGGTGCAGTTTCATCTTCATGGTTTATTGGAGCAGCCCTGGAGCATGTTCTCTTCATAATAAAGCGGGAAAATTGACTGACAGCCTTACAGACTGTCCTAATTTTTTTCTTCAAAATAATAAATTTGATGGAATTACTTTGGATTTCTCTGGTACTGTGGGTCAATTTAGTTCATTCTTAACCTTATTTAGGATAATAGATAGATGACACACATTCTTGGAGTTTTTCAAAGCAACTATACGACTTCACAAATCTAATACAAATTCACATTCTTCCCTATGTATTTCCCCTACATGTCTTTGAAGAAGATGTCATCTGACTGTTACTTGGCACTCTTATGTGCTCTTGGTATCATTACAGTACAATTACTTCCCCTTTCTAACAGTATGGTTAGACATCTGACATCTATTTCTTATAGGATTATAAACATCAGGAGGAGGTGGGCTTGATTACAGTATCAGGTGCCACAGTGTAGACCACCAAAAGCACAGCTGTTGACACCTGTACTAAATATCTAAACTGCTGTACATACCCAGGAGAGGTGTCCTGGGTACAGTCTAAAGGACCTTGAGTAAATTTGTCCATTTCAAATTATTACCAGTTAAAGACAAAATCAATGTCAAATTAAATCAAACAGAGACAATTCTTCCACTGAGTAAGTACAAATAGTCCTTAACTTCTCTTATAGCTATTTTAGAATAGCTAAACCACTACTTGAAGTTAAAATAGCAAAGAAATTAAAGTATGAGAAGAAGGCTTCCCTTCATTTCCATTTTTGCCTCCACCCTGCCCCCACCTTGTGCAAGAGTGGAATAAAGATGTAGACCCAGATTGGAAGTATATCCATACACACCCTGTGGAGATTTTGATCTGGCCAGACCCAACCCTTTCTCAATCTCTTGAACTACGAAGATTCGTCATTGCAGCTTGGCAATAACTGCAGAGGCTGAGCAGAGCTCAGCAGGTTTGGTGCAGAGCTGTGCTAACACAGCTCTCTGACAGATTGGAGCTGGCTCCCATCCACCCACCCTGGAGTACAGACAAAACAAGTTCACATCTATCTGCACGTGTTCATAAAAGCCAACGCACAGCTGCACAGCCCAAAAGAGGAAGGGAGTGGCTCAGGCTAGAGGCTCACCCTGCTTCCTACACATTCACTGCCTAAAAAAGGAAAGGCAGCTCAATATTCCAGAGGGGGGAAAAAAAAAGCTCTGGCTTGACTTGGTTGATGACACAACAGACAGAAAGTTGTGCAAGAAGTTTGCCTTTCAGAGAGGTATGGAGCTGCACTTCCCTGCACAGAGAGCCAGGGCTAATCCTTCAGAGTATGATTCCTACATTAGTCTTTGAGCCTCCATTAGGTCAGCCAGCTGTGAAAAGAAGGAGAAAATGCTTGGTGGGAAGAGGAAAGAAAAGCAAGGCACTGTGCACATGTATTTGTCTCCATATTTCTCCCATATGAACACTACAATTTTATTTCTTTCAGGTAGGAAGGGAAATCTGCTAACAATTTCGTTTTGTGTGTCTCGTCTTTGTGAATTCTATTTCATTCCCTGAAATGGTAGAATTTACAATAAACAGATTTTATATATAATTTTAACGAATTTCAGGTCACCTTCATGGTCTCAGCTTTAATTTTTTCCAGCCAATTTAAACTAAATTAAACGAAAAATAGTATTATTGCTATTACTAAAAGAAAGACAAACAAAATTGCATCTGTGGAAGAAACATATATAAATTTCTTCCTTCTTGGCTTGTTTAAAAGCTATATGAGTCTTAAAAACTGTGAATGAAGTTTTCATTAAGATCAGCTGCAGAAGGACAAAAAATGACTGATAGAGCTTAATGTTCATGAGACTACAATTCTGTGAAAGACTAGATCAGTGGACAAGGGAAGAGCAAATGATGTTCTCTACCTAAACTTTTGTAAGGCCTTTGATAAGGTCCCCCACAGCATTCTTACTTCTAAATTAGCAAGATATGGGCTTGATGAATGGAATATTAGATTGATAAGGAATTGGGTACAGGGGCAAAATCAAAGAGCTGCACTCAATGGCTCTATGTCCAAATGGAGACCACTAACCAGTGTTCTTCCTTAGGGGTTAATAATGGGTCCAAAATTGTTTAATATGTTCATCCATGATGTACAGAGTGGGACCAAGTGCAGCCTCAGCAAGTTTACAGATGACACCAAGCTAGTGGTGCAGTTGATACTCTGTCACCTGGAACCTTGACAAGCTCAAAAAGGGGGCCCGTGCAAACCTCATGAACTTCAACACGGCCATGTACAAGGTGCTGCACCTGGTTCAGGGCAATCCCCAGTGACAATATGGCTGGGAGATGGATTTGAGGGTATTGATGGGTAAAAAAATGGGATGAGTCAGCAATGCGCACTTGCAGCCCAGAAAGCCAACCACATCCTGGTCTGCATTACAAAAAGATGTCCAGCAGGTCAAAGGAGGTGATTCTGCCCCTCTATTATGTTCTTCAGAGGTCCCACCTGAAGTTCTGTGTTCTATTCTGGGGTCCCCAGTACAAGAAACACATGGATCTGTTAGAGCAGATCCAGATGAGAGACATAAAAATATGATTATCAGAGGGCTGAAGCACCTGTGTTTTGAAGACAGGTTGAGAGATTTGGGTTGAGAGATAAGGCTCTGGGGAGACCTTAGAGCAGCCCTTAATATACAAGGGCTTATAAGAAAGATGAAGAAAGAGTTTTTGCCAGGGTATCTAGTGGCAGAATGGGGCAAAAAGGTATTTAATCTAAAGAGGGTAGATTGAGGCTGGGCCTAAGGAAGAAATTCTTTACTGTTAGGGTGCTGAGAAACAGGAATAGGTTGCCCAGAGAAGTTATTTAATGTGTTAAGAGCTCACCCCTGAAAGTGTTTAAGGGCAGGTTGGGTGGGGTTTTGAGCAACCTGATCTACAGAAAAGTGTCCCTGCCCCCAGCAGGGGAGCTGGGACAGGATTACCTGTAAAGGCTCT
This sequence comes from Leptocoma aspasia, assembly GCA_013399835.1. Taxonomy (NCBI): domain Eukaryota; kingdom Metazoa; phylum Chordata; class Aves; order Passeriformes; family Nectariniidae; genus Leptocoma; species Leptocoma aspasia. The sequence goes on along the minus strand of VXAX01003036.1, from coordinate 1,208,604 downwards.
TCTAACCCAAACCAGTCCATGATTCTGGTAAAAATGCAGCTCATTGGGGCCTCACTTAATAAGGCAGCTTTTGTTCATCTGTGAGGATTTTGCTCTGAGGAACAGGCAATTAAAGTCAGTGTGATATCTGAGTACAAAAAATTTACTGCAAGTATTGGTCGTTTTTGTCTCTATGTCCTTGCATCAATTTAAAAGGTTGTTATAGGTTCAAAAGTTAGTCACTTGATTTCTTCACAAGATGATAAATTTGTTTAATATAGTGACTTCATGTCAAATAACAAGGTTTATATATTCTCATCAAGTTGAAGGGGTTTGGAGTTGTAATAATTTACAAATAACCTTTCCAATTTTTCTAGAAATTGTATCAAGATTTATCACTTATAGTTCCAAGCAAAATGGAATTCCTTCCACTGCTGGACATAATTTATTATCCACAGAGATCTGCAAATACTGAGGAAAAATCTTAAAAATAAAAAATGTTCATGTTTCAAACCTCAAGAATTACCAAAAGTAGGGAAAAAGCAAAAATAACCAATGGAATTTAAAATGTTTTATTGACTTTCTTTGACCATACTTTCTTAGATTTTTCTCTCCCACTTTGTGTGAATGATTATTTTTAATTTCTTTATTTTATTTTTTCTTTAAATAAAAAAGATTTTGGGCTCTTTTTTTATAAGTGTATTGTCTTACTGATCTCACCAGGCTTGCAAGAATGCATCATTGGAACCATATATACTACTCATTGTATAAAGGAATGTTTATAAAAGAGAAATCAACACTATTTCTCTTTCGCCACTCCTGGAAGAAAAAGCTTAAATATCCACCAAAGGCACAGCACATACCTGAAAGACTTCTTTGTCAGAACACTTACAGTTTCTAAAGGCAAGTTCTTAAGAAAAAGAAACTAGCAATGCAACATTGTTCACAAGGGTAAAAAACAAATGTAGAAAAAAAAATGTAGAAAGTAATTTTCAAAGACACAGGTTACACAAAGAGCTGTCTGTGATTTCTTGCTGTGTCTGTGATTCTCGAGGCAGTTTTTCGCTTCTTTTTGGTTAAGATTTCAATCAGCTATTTTTTTATTTTATATATCATACACCAATTACAATAAGCTCCAGATCTCTGACTTGGCAATAGTTTTCTAAACAAAACAATGCAAACAAAAGACAACACCATTGCAAGACACTCCATAAGTCTGGAGTGATTTAGATCCAGCTACTCTACTGCTGTCTGGAGAACAACCGCTGTGTTTTCTACTCTGAATTCTTTGTAATCAGGAAACCTTGCCTGAACACTTCTTCAACATGTACTTTTACATTAGCTGTTCTCTGTAACAGATCCTAACAATGATTCTGCATGATGGTCAAAGGCTTTGGCTGAGGCCAACTTGTATTTAGTTTTAATTATATAGAAAATTAGCATATCATTGATAAATCCCTGTTATGTTAATACTGAGAACAGAAGTGTTTTGGAGAGTGTTTACACTACTGCTAAAAGGTAAAAAACCAGCCAGGATTGAAATGAACCATCACATCAAAAAGAAAATACCTGGACTTTTGTTTTTATATTCAACCAGTGCCAGTTGCCAGTGCCAGTTAAATGCCAGTGTGCATTACAGCTTACAGACATCTCAGTGCTGGTTTTTTTACTCTTGTTGTAGCTGTCTCTACTTGAGTAATAACACACAAAGAAAGACATTGGTTTATGGATTAATCTTATGAGACACTGAGCTTGTTACTGAAGATGTTGGGAGGTAGACACAGCTTTTCTAGTGTTTATCAATGTGAGCTGAGGGAGGACATTAGATATTAAATACCTGTGAAAAAATCAGGGTTCTGGGCACATCAGTAAAGATATGGAGAATAGTCAGTATTTGATCCTAAAATCATATTCTGAAAGTTCTTGTAACAAAAATCAGTTGTAGTATAGGGCTTGTTTTTCCTTGTCTTTTTTTAGTTTCCTTTTCTATAGCGCATCGGTGCCACTAAGAAGATCAAAGCAGCCTAGCAACAGTTAGTACACAATGTATGTGTGGCAGAAGCAACACATTCCAGTTGTTATGATTTCTGGGATAAGGCCATGAGAAAGAAAATATGCTCCGATCACTGCTGAGTGAGTATGAAGTGGCTATCCACATCTCAGTATGTCAAAAGAGCCAGAATAACCTCTGCAGTCTTGTTAGCTGCTTTATAATAAAGTAAAAAATTTCCATATCAGCACCTTTTCCTTGCACTTAATCACCCTATCATTATCTCCTACTAAAGAGGTAGCACAGTAATTCAAGATTTAGACTTTAGCATATATTTTCATATGATGAGTTAGAAATTGTAAAGATTAGGGATTAGCTTTGACTGAAGCTGTGGTAGCACTTCCCCAGTAAAGCTGCAGACACTGTGAAGCACAGCATTCCTCCACAGGAGAAGCCCTTGGACAGGGTTTGGAAGTGCAGAGATATTCAGGGTTTCTGAGCACATCCCTAACTAGCAGAACTGTAAAGAGGAGAGGGGGAAAAGTCCCTGCCTCTCTTTCAAAGAAGATTTTCTGTTTGGCAATCTGCTCAGAGGCAGACACAGCATCGTGAAGTAGCTGGAAGGGGATGTGAGCAGAGAGGCAGGAAGACCCAAACTTTCAGTCACCTCCTCAGTACATGATCACAACACATGATGTAGGTGCAATTCCTCATGCCTGAGAACTTCTTCACTTGGTCCTCTGAAAAATGCCCAGATGAGCTCTTCTGCTTACACCTTGATGAGGTTAAGGTGGCTTAACAAGTTAGCTTTTGATTTTCCTCTGCTGGAAGAATCATCAGGGGAATCACTCTTACCACCCCACCTTATTAGTTATCTGGAAAGGGTGAGGCAAAAAGGCAATCGGAGTCAGAGAGAGAAAGAAGGTACTTTCACTGCATTGCCCCAGACTTCTTAGCAGGATTAGTAGTCAGTAACAACCCAAGAAAAGCACATGGAAGAAGAATACAGACATATGAAGAATAAATTAAAGAATAATCTCCCAAGAGAGATTTGATTCAAATTCCCCGTGCAATAGTATATAAATATAATGAGATTAAATACTTACAGTAGTAAGGATCAAAGGCTTATAACACATTTTTGGCAGAGGAATGTGAAAACAAAGCAATGCCTGGTGGCCTACAGATGCCTAGCAGGATGGTCCTATCTTCCAGTGAAATCAGGATAAGTCAGAAACTTCTAAAAATCCTATTAAGTGCTTTGGTAGTAGCCCTGCATGTCTACATAGCATCTGAAAATCTCTCAGCTAAATCATCAATAAAAAACCACAGGTTAGCAGACAACAAATGATTACAGTTCTCACGACAGTTTCTATTTCACCCAGGAAAAAGAAAAAATCAGAAATATGAAAACATTATCATTTTAAGAGTTTGTAATGACACAAAAAATTTTACATCTGTGTTTTAGAGAAAAAAAATTATGTACTATATCCCCAAAAGCAAATAAAATACAAAATGGAAATACAAAAGCACTTTGAATATTTTTACAAGTCTGTTTAAGATTCATTAAACTTAGCTAACCTGATGAAGTTCAACAGAAACTTATTGTGACCTTAATTATTGCATGGCCATTTTTTCTGTTATGAGTGGTAAATATCAACATAGATGTCACTGGTCTTTCCTATCTGTGTCATGGCCAGTCTCCCCACACAGTTACTGGATATACTGTTCGAGGCTGGGCTCAGTCATCTACCCTTCAAAATTCCCAGCCCCAAATAAAAGCACACCACTTGCATCATAAGATCAGTGACTCACACCATAAAATCAGGCTTCCTCTTTATTTGGACACTGAACAACTGGCTTGACCCAAGATGTAAGAACTTTTGCAAAAGAAAAAAAAAAAAAAAAGAACAAAAAACCAAAAACAGCCATTTCCCTTAAGCATAAAGAGAGCTGGTAATAACAGACGTCAGCTTAAGTGGGTTAACAGGGTCACAGAACCATTTACATTTTGTTTGGTGTGTGAGTTTTTGAAGTTCTGTGTAGCTTTTAAAGAAATGCAATTATTGTACTAGGAAAGGAGGAGACACGATCCCATCAACATTTACACAAACAATAGGTCTGTTAGTTAAGAGGGTTCAAAAACCTCACCCTTTATGTTGCAAACTGAATTCCTGACTACAAATAAATTTGCTGTCAAAAGCACAGGGACGAAGCAATTTAGAATATGTTGCAGATGTAACAATCAATACTCATTTTAACCTGAGTAGACACCAATGCTTCAGATATTCAAACTGATTTTTAATTACTATTTTTACTTTGAAATTCAATTTTATTTTAACCTGCGAGGGTCGTCATTGATGCCAAATCAAATATCCCAGCTATGTCTCCTGCTCCTGTTCCCAGACTTAGGTAATGCCCTGTTTTATCTGTGCCCATCAATGTATCCATAAATATTCAGCAGACAAATGTCCCTTTTTCTGTTACCATTATGATTTTCCTTTGCTTACACCTGCACAATCCCATTACCTTCATAGCACATCCTCAGCTGTGCAATGCTACTAAGGATAATGACCATGACAGGCCAACCTTTATAAAAAAACATCTTATTTATGAAAAGGCAGAAATGTAAATCACACTCCTTTGGAAAACAAAAAGAAACCCAAAACAAACTGAAATTATTGTCTCAAAGAGATAAGAACACAAAAATCTAATCCCAATGAAAAAGTTATTATAAGGCTGGACCACCACTTCTATGAAGACAGGCAGAGAGGGCTGAGCTTATTCAGCCTGGAAAAGGCTCCAGGGAGACCTTGGAGCACCTTCCAGTACCTAAAGGGGGCTACAAGAGAGCTGGAGAGGGACTTTTCACAGGGGCATGTGGTGACAGGACAAGGGGGAATGGCTTCAAACTGCAAGACAGCAGTTTCAGATTAGATCTAAGGAAGAAATTTTTCACTGTGAGAGTGGAAAGACACTTGAACAGGTTGCCCAGAGAAGTTGTGGATGCCCCATAGGCCAGGTTGGATGGGAGTTTAAACACACTGGTCTAGTGGCAGCTGTCCCTGCTCATTGCAGAGGTTTGGAACTAGATCTTTAAGATCCTTTCTAACACAACCATTTTATGAATACATGATTCTAGGGATGTCAAGTATTATACAGTTTATTCATATCAACCCAATGCATTCAAACTATGCTCAGAACCATAAAATGCTGCAGAAGGATAGTATCAAGAGACAAAGTTTTGTTCTCTATAAAGTGGAAATAAGCACAGGTTACAGGTTTTAGCAGAGTTAATAACCTGTTTCTGGGATAGAAAGGGACTCGGTGAAAATTAAATCCTTAGCAAAATAAAACAGGAACTACTAATAACCTTTAAGTTTTAAGTTATCGTTGTGATTTTTCATAGTGAATCAAATACAATCTCTGAGCAGAAATGGGCTTTTAGCAATTGACAGACACCTTGCTGCCAAACATTTCAAAGAATTCACATGGTCAAGCATAGAGGTGTATGATAAAACATCTTGAAATATTTTTGCATCTCTACCAGACAGATAGGAATTTAGTATGTAGAGCTATAATTTTTCCCCCCAAGAGCTGCCTGGTACAGTGAACTGTCTTTGTTAACAGAAAAATTCCAACTTGAAAGTCCAAACCTATATCAATGCTTGCTGCCAACATGCAAAAGTGAGAAATGCAAGAGTTAGACACAGCAGTGGAGTGAGGGGCTACTGTAAAACTACTCGTTTTTGTTCACCCAGCATTCCCAGCACTGGAGCCCAGACTGCCATGGAAACCTGTGCTGAGTCAGGCAGGGGAAAGCTGCTGGTCTGCTCTCACGGCCATGGGACAGATCCCCTTCTCCTGGATCATCAGAAACCCACATACATCCTTCTGTCTTTGATGGAATTATTAGGCCTGTACCTGGACTTGCTGAGAAATTTTAGCCTGAGAGATCTTAGATCATATTTTGGTAGTCACAAGGTTCCAGAGGTGGCTTGTATAAAAGGGTACACTTTTTTAATAACTGTAGCCATCTCCTAATATTTTATTATATCATGGCAGTTTTATCCAGAAGACATTTTTTAAATATTCGGATGTCATGAAATATGAAACACGAATTATGTCTGTTTCCACAGTCCCAACATATCTCAAAGGCTCTAAGAATCATACTCAGACTTCATTAGGAGTAAACTGACATCATCCCACTGAACTTGCTGACTGTACTGTCTACAGTCAAGATACTCAGAGCTTCCAGTATGGGAGATACTTGCATCATCTGCAAATCTTACACATCCTCTCATGAGCATGTAGAAAAAATCAGCCACTACATTGTTGTAGTTCACAGTTAGTTTGAAGTCAGTTTATGGCTATTTTATACCTGTTCTAATTACCTTTGTGAATGGTTTGTTCCAGTTTCCCCCTGTTTCTGTAAATGGTTTCAACTTGTTTTTCACTTTCTTTTCCCGCCTTTCCCCACACAGTTAGCTGTCCATCATTTTCCCCCTTCTCTGGGGAGGTTCCCTTACCATGTTTGGAGTTGTCTGTCCCCTCCAAACCCAACCCACTTTCATGTCAATCTACCCCAGTCCTTGCCCCTTTTTCCAGCACCTTCCAGGTCAGTCATCTCATCCAACTATTCCTAGTGGCTGTTGTGGCCCGGCCACCCCCCCAATTGTATCCCATTGGCCTGTATACTCCAAGGCCCCTCCTTATCCTCCTCCCCTGACTGCCACCCATTGGTTAATGTGCTCTCCCCTCCCCGGGTTTGTCCCTCCATAAAACCTGTGTACACCCCACCCACTTTGCCACTCTGAGGCATCCTCCTCCGGTAGCCTGGACCCTCTTGACACCTGGACCTTCCCTCATTCCCTCCAATAAACTCCTCCTGGCTCAACCCGACGCCTCAGAGTGGACTCTCTCTCTCGTCTTCCTTCGCTCGCTTGGCTCGCTGACGCACTAAAGAAGTTTACCGCAGCCTCACCGCCCTGTAGAGGACGTGTGAGGGCTGCACCGATACCCCTGCTTCCGCTGACACCAGCTGAGTGCGCGGGCTGGGGATCGGCCACACGGACGCCGCTGCCTCCTGGGGCGACTGAGCTGGCCCGGTGGACGGAACCGAGTGTGGCGGTGAGAGACTGAGGCAGCGACAGCGTCGCTACGTGGCAGGAGAAGTGATCTAATTCTTTTTCCCATACAATTATGGGAAAGTTCAATAAATGACCTTTATTTTGATGTGAGGATTCCTACTTCTTTATAATAGATCTTTGTTCTGACACTCCCTTGCCAAAAGCTCATACAGCTTATGAGCTGTATGAAAAAAAGTCCTTATTCTTTCATACTCAAAATACACAATGTCTATTGTCACAGCCTATGATTCTAAGCCATTCAGTGGGACTTGTTTATCTGTCTATATATTAAATATATGAGAAAAAATCACTTTATGTTTCGATCCCTTTAGTACATTAAGTATATGCCCTAAGTATATTATTATACTTATTATTATAAGATCCTCTAAGTATATTATTATACTTAATAATACTGTTGCATTATACTTATTGCATTAATAATATACATTACTGTATTACTAATACTATACAAAATACTTAATAGTTATCTAGGAGATCTCAGTTCTGTAGTTGTGCTATCATTCTCAGGATTTCTGTTGTGTTGGAATACAGCCACATACAGGGCACGAAGCATGAATTTTCCTAACTTAGCACACTATTTTTCTGGGAGGAGGTTTGAAAAATATTGTATCCATACCAAACCAGAGGGAAAATGTAGGCACCACAATACACAGTACTTTCAATTAGTTGGAATTTGCCCAGGACCATAGGCCTTCTCTGTTCTTGCTAATCACCAATTTGGCTAAGTGCTAAGCCCTGCAATTTTGCAAGTCTTCAGATGTTGCAGAAGTGTTTTCATTTCTCAAGATCAGACCTTAAATAAATTATGTGGTACTTAATAATAGCACATGATCAACTTTATGTCTCATCCAGCTTTATGGATCATCACCAAACTACCAGAAGAGAATAAGATCAATTTAATTACTAAGTTTGAAGAAGACTTACTTATTAATCCTCATTTTCAGAGCTCCCATATGTCTACTTGCTCTGTGAGTTAACATCCCCAGGCATGTTATGCTAGGCTTCTATAACTAAATAAGTCCTCTTAAGACAACAAAATGAAATGCTAGAAAAGTGATCCCTTTCCAAATGAAAAACTTTCTGGTCACACAAATCAAGACACAAGATCTTATCCCCACTTTACACCTCCTCTTTTTTTCTAAATTCCAGAGAACTAGGAAATCCATACTCTTTCATGGCAGCATCATCAAGGCAGCATCACTGCAAGGATGTACTTCTAAGTACATCCCTGCAATCTACTAAGTACTATTTTTATCACATATAAAATCAGCCACACTGCTCTGAGAGCCCATCTTCCCAGTAATGTCCACCTGTGGAAATATCAGGAAAAAGAGGCCCGGTCCAAGCTGCTATGATATTTCACCCATAATATTCTGTTTGCCTCAATCTGCTTTCAGATTTATTTATAAGTGCTCCTTCAATCTATCTCTTAATCCATATAAATGTTTTGCAAACAAAGCATCTTCTGGCAAAGAACTACACAGTCATAAAACCTGTTGCCTGAAGAATCGCTGCCTTTTGTTTGTTTTGAAATTCTCTGCTCTGAGGTGGTGCTAGACAGGGACCATCTGATGAAGCCTGCACTGGAAAAAACACGGATAGATCCCTATCTACCTTCTCTATGGTGCTAATTATTTTGCTGATCTTTATCATACTCATAAACTTTCTCTTCTGTAGGTTGAGGAGGTCCAACCTGCTCAACTGTTCCTTTTGTGAAAGTTGCTTTACATTTTCATTCAACCTTATTGCCCTTGTTCCTTTTTTTTTAAGTACCAAGGAAAACACATTATGAAACAAAGAACCATGCACTAGCTTAATCATGATTTTTAAGTGTCTTTATTTATTTTACTAAAAATTCTTCATATTTTATTTACCTTCTTGACCACTGACAGACTGTGAGCTCTTCTTTCCACAGAACTTTTGTATCAGTGAGGTTAAAAGAATTATAGAAGTAGTTCAGTGTATTTTAAACCTGTGAGACTACTAAAAGTCACAATATGCTAAGCCATCCTAATAATAACTGTATGACTTTATAACAGAGATTTCATTGCTGAATTTATCTGTTGTGGTTCAGAGATGGAAGAGAGACATTCAGCTGACAAAGGAGTTATAACCAACAGCAGCTTGGGTACTGGAGTACTCATATCTGGCTATATTCAGGTGTGGCCCTATGAAGAGGATAAGGTAGCATTAGACTTCCCTATAAATAATGTCTGGTAAAATATATTTTTCTATGACACATTTGTACAGTTATATGGCATCCCCATTTACACCTGCCCTGGCTGCATTTTCTAACAAAAGTACAAAGAGCTGGCTTCTACCTCTTTGTCTCAAGACATCTGAGGAAAACAACAGCACTCTCAGCAGTTTGAAATTCTGGAATGTTCATTGTCTGTTGAAACAAAAGCTCAGCCAAAAACTGGGAGAGAGGTTTAGGAACTCAATCTAAAAGCTTCCACATTAACAAGGCAGGGGATGTCTTGATGTGACTAATTTCATGGGTGTTGGAGGACTGTGCTGGTAGTCACTGGGTTCCTATGTGCTGCAAATACTGTTTTCTTTTTTAGTTGAAAAATGTACTTTTTACAGGAACTTTTTATACATGAATTCAGAACTCTATTGAACTAAACTGTAGCCACAGTGCCAGAATCTCCCATTCTATGCTCATATATCTTTTTCTTAGACAATGAAGGCATACATTGATGTCATTTCTCAGAGATGTTGGTCTTTTCCTTTCTTATATGAATTAGAATTGAGGAGAAAGAGTAGACACTTGCTCTTGCTGTAAGGGAGAATGGAGATAATTCCTGCACTATCTGAATATTTCACTACTCTGCTTTTAGTTCTTATTGATATAGCTCCTCCAAAGCTCCAAAAAGAGCTTTTGGCAGGAATTACTGTTCCATGCACAGAGTGTGCAATGTTAACACTCCTCGTTAGGTTCTATTGATTCACTTTGGTTTAAAAGGAACTGAGGATGGATACTGATCACTTAAAAGAGATCAGTGACATACTTTCTACTTTTACAGCTAATAGTGTAACTATTATAGTCGATAGTGTAAAGACTTTTATTCAGGGGCTGAGAATATAGTCCTGAGAAAATGAAATATGAACAGGCAAAATGTAGACTTTTTCCAAAGGGGGAAGAAGTTCTGAGTACTGTAAAAATAAAATAGCTGCACAGAGCAATTTACATTGGCTTATTAAAGTTAGCATTTAAATTGAGGGTGAACACTTTTAAAGTACCATAAGAAAGAGAAGGAATGCCAGTTGAATAACTAATTTTAGCTGGAAAACCAGAATAAGGTGTAGTTTGAAGAGAAGATCAAAGAGAGAGACTTACAGAAATTGTATGGTAGACTGGCTACCAGCACAGGAAGTTACCATCAAGGCAACCAAAGTCAAAGACACAGTGCAATTATTTAAAAACACAAATGGATCCAGCATGTTCCTGCTTGGCATTCAGAGGCTGTCTCCAACCCTGTAACTCAGGCTGGAAGTGAACTCCTATTAGCAGGAAAAGTAGAGAGAGAGTAACCATAGCAAGCTTTGCAGATCTGAATGTCTTTATCTTCATTAGTGAATCTTGTCAGCCCAGTAAATTTATTCCAGTGCATAAATGATTGAGCAAGCCTTACAGTAAACAAAGAGAAAGTGGGAAGAGAAGCACACAATATTGCAGAAAAAGTGGTTGACTGCTTAAGAGAGATGGTTTTGTTCCCCTGTCACATAAAATGTCAGCGGAAAGGTCTCTTGCATTGAGGAATAATTATTTTTTCCACAATAACTTTTAGATCAGTATGATCATGGAACAAAAGGCCTGGAGGATTCACCCCACCAAGCTACTCTAACCTTCTATAGGACACAGGCCTTGGGATTTTTATTTAATCACTATGTGCAGAGCCCTAACACCAGGACTACAATTTTAATCTCACAACGTATTGAAACAAAACCAGATTTTGATTCTTTATAAGCTTTACGATTGAGTTGATTGCATTTACAGATATTACTGATAAACAAACATCAGAGAATGAGTCATACAATCTTCAAGCAATGACACCATACTGATCAGCATATACACGGTAATAACGACACAGGCTGCATCTTTACCTACTTTTCTCCTGAAGTTACAATGAGCCTTGGGATCCTGGTCCATCAGTCATTCAAGCTGGCACATGTAGCACCAGTAAATTTTGTCTGTGATAGTTTGAACCGAAAGACATTTGCCTGGCTAGATCGCTGTCAGCAGTATCGTTCATTTGCTGTTTATCCCAGATCTGTTTGCAAACACTGCTGAAAAAGTCAGCCAGGTTTAAAACACCATGTATTCTTGTACTGAAATAAAATAAATCATCATCGTAACTATTTTTTTCATGTCTCACTGACATGCCCTCAAGGGCTTTAAAATCTTGCTGGTGCACATAAATAACTAAAGGTTTGGTCCTTAACCACTCTTTTTCTGCTCTGGGAAGCACTTACATTTTGTGAGCCCTCACATGGACTTCAGAAAGACCGCTGGAGTTATTAATCACAAATTATTAATCAAAAATTTATTATGGCATTTGTCATTAGATAATGGCAGTATCTGAAGGAAGGACTAAATTTTCTGCAATGGGTGTAAATAAATTGAACACAGACTTGAAGAAAATTCAACTGGCCCTTGGTAAACTGGAGCATCCTTAGGATGCCAATGGTGTAGGTGATGCAGTTACTTTGGCCAAAGGGAGGCATGCAATTTGTGAAGTTTCAGGTACACACATTATCCTGCCATATTTCCCTGTTTCAAGTCCCTGTTATAGCCTCTTTTTCATTTCCTTATTTTTTCTGCCTTGGAAGAGTTGTCATACAGTACGACATATGAACATTTGTTTTTTTTCCAAAGGCTCAAAAAATGCCACATTCACTTCCAAACCTATGTCTCTCCTCAGACAGCAGTGCAGTGCAGTGCTGCCAAATCCAAACTTGTGGGCTAGTTTCCTTGTTTAACAAAGGTAACCTGAAACTCTGTAAATTTTGTATAAAGCTAACATCTGCATTTATTCAGCTGAAAATTACATGCACAAGGCTAGCTCCTAGCTGGTGTAAACAAGGACAGCTTCTCTGAAGTCTGAGGATTGCATCCACTTACACAATCTAAACATATGGTATATATTCATCAGTTCACTTCCCTAACACAAAGTTGGCCAGATTGCCAGGGAGGTATTCATTCATGGACTACTCATACATACTCTTGCACTATGAACAGCAGCCCTCAATTTTAAATTCAAAGAGGTGTTTAAAAATTATTCTCAGAAAGTTTAACTATCTGCTGCAGCTGCCTTTTTGTGCACAGATTGTGCAACTCTGTTGGCTCCTTCTCTCCTGCTTCATGCCCACTTAGTCTTGGATTCAGAAATCTCCCATTGCTGTTTGTGTATGAAAAAGAAAATCTTGTTTCCCCCTGCCCCACGCACTGTCCTACGCTTTGCTTCACGGACACGCTTTTGCTACGATCAGAATTGATCAAAGTTTGATTCCCAAATCCTGGTTTAAAGGCAAGGAAGAGCAAACAGGACTGGAAAATAGGACAGACAAAGGGCATCAAATAGCAGGCTTGCCTACATAAAAGGGAGTTGCAAAGATGGGGCAGATAATCCTTCCTGGAGCACAGTGGAAGGACAAGGGGTGATCAAGGAAAGGATGGACCAAAACTGCAATAAGGAAACGCCAGTTTAGACAAAAGGAAGAGAACTTTGCTAAAAGGGTGCCAATGAGCACCCCTCCAAGCAGGCTGCTCAGGTGACTGAACATCAGTCCTTGGAGATTTTCAACATCTAAGGAGCAAGGTGATCCTACTTTGAGGTTGGATTTAACTCTGGAGTTAGTTCCACAATTAAATCCTTGCAAACCTGAATCACGCTGAGATTCTGCACTTTAGATAAATTCACTTTTTATGTGACAAAAGTTGTCAACAAGATAATTCCAGTGACTGCGGGTGAGTAGTATTGCGCTAACATGAAAACAATTTACAAAGAAACCCATACACTCCTTTATGACAGATTATGTATATTATAATATAGATAATGATATAATATATAGTATAATTTTTTAATTTAAGCAGTCCCCAACAGATAGACAAATTTTTACATGATGCTCTAATAAAACCTACAACTTAGGCAGACATGAAGGAAGAAAAAACACTTTCAGCTGTTTCCTATAGAGTACAAGTTTACTAATGTAGAGCAACAGCTTTGATAGCTTTGAAGATTTTTTTTCACCCACAGAGAGAAATTTCTGAATAAAATGTTGACCTTAAAGAAAAGGGGCATGAAACAGTATTGAAAGAATTTAACATTTTAATGTCTGGGAGTCTTTGTATATTTTAAATACCAGAGGATTTGAAATTCTTTTGATTACAGATTAAAAAATGAAAACTTTATTGGTCATTTGATCTTAATGTGCTTTTTAGATCTTCAAATGCTAATAAAACATTTTTTAATTCTAATTCTCTGGAGCTTATGATGATAACTAGATATTATGTTTATAATTTTTTTCAGAAAGTGAACTTTTACTCTGAATTCCCTTTGATGCTGTTATTTACAGTTTATTTTTTACTAATAACAGCTAAGATGATATAACCTCTAAAGGGAATCTAAGTGATAAAAAAACCCTCAACCCAAATTTGTTTGATTCCCTCATACTAAAACATCCCATATAAAAATGGCTTTTGTTTAGACTGTGTGCGGGAGGGGGGAGCTGCTCACTGAAAGCAGATGATCTGTATACAAATTCTCTGTTTCTGTGCCATAAAAATTACTAACTCCATTTATGGAAATCACATGTTTCTCATGTATTACAATTGTGTAAAGGGAACATAAAAACCCCCTTAAAAGTTAAATCACTCTTTTGATTACGACTTACATCACCCTGCACCTGTGTAAACCACCAAACAAGGTGTGAAGTAGTCAGCAGAGATTTCAAAATACCTCCTCATTAACAGAGATGCTTTAAAAGATTGTTGTCCAAAATTAGTTTCTATGATAAGAATATAAAATTAGCATCTTTAAATATTTACGAAGTGACATGTATTTTAAAACCACCTAGGAAATCAACATCCACCCTAAGATGCAAATTGTCTGACAAACTATTCAGAATGAAAAATGTATTCAACAACTTGAGCATAATTTTCTTTTCAAGCACATTTTGTAAATAGACTTGATTTTTGACAATGCCTTCATTATTCAAAAATATTTTAACCAGTCATTACCCAAAGATGAAGATAAGCATGAATGAAACCTGTGGCTGTTTGAGATGGCTCACAAATATCTATTTGCACTTTAAAAGATTTGGGGATTTTTACATGTCAGAATTGTTCTTTGAATGCTTGCAGGCAGAGTTTGAAATATGAGAAAATACTCTTCATAGATATTATTTTTTTTCCTGCAGTGACCCCTTCCAAGTTTAGCCAGGTTCCTAACTTGATGCCTTCTCTGGATTTGAAAAGATGTCTCACACAAATAGGGCAAATGTGTGACACTGTCTCTGAGAAAGTAGATTTGTACAATATCAAAACCACAGGTGTGCTCTGGTGGATGTTGCTGATGGCTTCTTAAAAGCTTTTCCGTTTTCCTTGAGTAATAATGGATTAGCTTTAAAATACCAGCTAAAGGCAATATAGCATTAGGTGAAAAAGGCATTGAGAGACAGATCCTTTCTGTAAAGATTCCCGTTCAAACAGAGAAGCTGGAGGAAAAATGCAGTGAGGGAGTCTCCTTGTCTCCTTTTCTGTGGGAGGTAAAGCCAAGGCACACAGGAAGGGAGGTGAAGTTGTGACACACAAGAATTAACCATCAAGACCACAGAAGAAACTTAAGAGTTGTATGTTTGCATCAGGTTTTTACTAGGGTGTGGGCTGGGGAAAAGTTTGTTTATCTGTTTATTTTCTTGCTTTTAGTCCAGAACTGCAACAGTGAACAGACTATACTTTATGGTATTTATTTTCTTTTAATCAGACCCAGACTGAATAAAACTAGTTCCATCAACCAGGTAGAAACAGGAGAATGGGACACCTGGCTACAAGTCTGAAGCCTACAGAAGCCTGCAGCTTTCCTTTAGCTCAATCCCACAGAAGAGACTGAAGGAAAGTCTATCCGCTGGCCTATGGAAGCCAGTGACTCTTGAAGAGATAACAAATATTTTCTTCTAAGAAAGTAGTAGCAGCTCTTTCATACATGATACTGCCTGTTTCCAAAACAATTCTAATAAAATCCCTAAAATAACATTTCACAAAGGAGTTGTGAGTTTAAAGGCACTGGGAAAAAACCTTGAAATATGTACTGGAAAAGCACTGAAACCCCCTGAAACCTACAGCTAATGTGTGTTCCCAGGATGCACAATGTTTCTGAGAGAGAATTAAAACTACAGAAGAGGTACACTGCCATTTTATTACAATTATTACCATTAAAAGATGATGTAAATCTGCTAGCAGTATAAAGGAGATTACCTGGCAGAAGGCTCCCTGCTCCCAGGCAGGTACAAACATTAGTGGACACCCATCTCCAGGTGAGTTCCATTTGCCATTTATTGCTTTTGATCTTCAAGTATGTAGGTAACAATTAGAATTACAGCAGTATCAACGAAGATTGGAAAAAGAAAATTACAGGAAATAATTTTGGAGGAGCAGCTGCTGGTATGTACGACAAATAAAAATCATACAGTTTTGTTCAGGCATGTATGTAAATCCACACAAGCAGCTCCACTAGTCATTCCACAAGTGGAGCAAGGACAGCACTCCCAAAATCAGCCAGTCATGGAGCTGTATGATTTCAACCTGTTCCAAATAAAGACACCAGCTCGAATGTTGGAATTTATCTGGGCTGTAGTCCATCATTCCAAGTATTTTTTCATCTGATGGAATTTTTGCAAAACTCCTGTCATTTTCCCTGAAGCAGAAGGGAGAAAGACGTTAAAAAAAAAGTGGGGTTGCAGATTCAGAATTTAATTGATATGATTTTAATCTCTAACAGTAGGGATTCCATTATTGATACTGAAATATTACTGCCTTGGGGAGTGTATTGAGTTCTCAAAAAAATATGCAGGTGTTAACACAAATTATTTGTAAATTCATAACTCAGTGAACTTACAGGCTTCATCAGAATAGTATTTTTTGTGCCAACTGCAGTTCTGGCTTTTCAACTCTCAATGTAATGTCTATGCAGTGATGAAGTAGATTGAAATCCAAAGTACATAAAAACTTCCCCTACAGGATTATTTTGATATTAATTAATAGGTCTTCATAAAATGACCAAATTCAGTTGAGTTCTACGTTTCAACTACCAGTTTCTGCAAATAACAGATTACTGATGGATCTCTGAACATTTTTCGTATATGCCAATGGAAAAAAAAAGAATTGACAAGAATACCCAAAACATATCTGAAAGCAATTTGTATTCTGCTTGTCACATTGTTTTTCCTTATAGCTGTCAGTGAAAGGAATTTAAAGGTAGTGATCATGTGATATAGTACATTATTCCAGGAAATGGGACAATGAAATACCTTCTTTGTGATGCTAAATAATATTAAATCAGAAAATTATGTTCTGAGAGACTCAGAATTAAAAGATGCATTGGTGATTAGGGTGGATGAGGATGACACAAGAAAATCCTTGTCTATAGACATTTTCAATCCCTGACAGAAGAGGCACAGGGTGAGAATCCCTGCACAGGACACCCAGTGTGTGCACTCCTGAGTCCAGCTCTGTTCAAGAGCACAAATGCAGCTTGGATGATAACAGTCTTTTAGGGCTCTGATAGCTCCACTTAGTGTGTAATTTTTGTTTGCTTTTTATTCCAGAATGAAGATTTTCTGTTTTTCTGGGAAACAATCCAACATTCACCAATGTTAGCCGAAGCCATTATATTATATTTTGGATATAACTTCTACTCTAAATTTTTTGGTGGGGAGTGGAGAAAAGACAATTCTTTTCCATCCCGAAGGTTTCTTAGATCCATATTTTGATACAGTACATCTCTGCATTCCTCCCATTCTCACAACTTACATCACTCATAAAAAATGTCAGAGGCTCAGGATTAAGTACTTTCCATTTTTTTTTTTTTTACTCACAGCAGGAACTTAAGGATTTTGTCTTACACATGTTCTAACTCTTTAACTTCGTTCTTCTTGGAGGGGATGAACAAGTGCTTAATGCTAATCCTACCTTGGCATACTTCCTCAATTGTGTCCATAGGTTGAAACACCAGCTTTTGGCTTTGTTGTCTTAGGTGGTAATTTCCAGTCTGCAAAAACAGTACTTTGCCTCTTCTCTGGTCTCCTCTTGCATCTTCAGACTACCTAGGAAAAGAACACAGGACAGTGAACTATCCCTGTCCCAGTAACTTCTTTAAGGTATTCCTAATTACAGAAGTATTAATATTTTTTACTTCATTGGTTCATGAGTGTGGATAATTACCATTTCCTATAACGCATGTGTGTATATTGAGATACATTTTTTAGTCTAAGTGCATGAATAATGCCCTCTTATGGCAAAATTTAGAGATTTCCAAAAATTTACTTGGTCTAAGATAATTTCCAGGATAAACTGATGTCCATAAAAACAAACAAACAAACAAACAAACAAAAAAAACCAACCAAACCAAACCAAAATAAAACAAAAAACAAAAAAAACCCAAAACCAAACCAAACCAAAAAAACAACACTTATCCTGGAAAGAAAAAATAATTAGAAAGGAAATTATGCTGTGCATGATATTACAGTCCTTATGTGTAACATTAACTTTTCCTTTTTTATACGTCCTCCCCTTATCTAATATTTGAGAGGAAAAACCTGACTTAAAAGGAGTTTTTTAACAATTAGGATAAGGAACCCATTTTTGGAACATTTTAATGAGTGGTCTTTGGCAACTGCTAAATTAAATTTAATGTACATAAAGCAAAGAGAAAGCATGTATTATACATATATTTATTGGTATATCATATAGAGGATTTAACTGATTTTTGGGAGTGTTTGTAATATAAGTAAACTGCAAGGAATAAATAGGCAAGAGTGCATTGAAATATTACTGAAAATGTTTATCTTCAATTTCATGATACTTTGGAAATACATTAAGATAAATTTGAAGTAATACAAGTAAGTGTTTTAAATGTTAGCAATGGCAAAATGCCAAATAATAAAGCTTTTAATAAACATTTTGTATCAATACCGTGCTTGTCTTTTGACTTTTTTTACTCCTAACTGACTTTGAATAATGGACAATAAATAAATGGAATTTAAATTTAAAAGGTGTAACTTTGGAGAAGATACTGTGTACTGGCTGCCATCCAGACTATATATTTTAATTTTTTTTAGTCTTTTTGGCTTAAAAGAAACTACTGCTAATAGATTTAAATAAAGATTCAATTAACAGATGTTTCAGAGACATTCATACAAAAAAGATAAATATTTAGTGGAATGTTTATGTTGCTCAAGAAAAAAATAAGCATAGGCTCACTTTAAATTGTAGTTCCTCAATAAAAAGCCAAGAACCAATTTAAAGCAACAGAAACTTTTCAGTATGATAGCAAATTCTGAGGCTTGGTTCATAACGTGAGATGTGATGCTGTATTTTGGGTGTATCAAGTGCTTTTATCAATCCTGCGTTAATTTTGAGCAGTCGACTAATAAAATAATATCAGTAAAGTGTATTTCCAATCCATAAGAGCCAATAAATACATGGGTCAGAGTCTATGACTACTTCTACGTACTTTTTTAACTAAAAAAATTTTATTCTAGGCTGATGACTTAATGTTATTTTAAATTAACCCATATCCTGGCTGTCCCAAGGCCCAAAACCCATACAAAGAAGTCAGCAGACTCCCTTAAACCCCACTGAACACACACTGCCCTCACCAGCTTTCTACCACCCAGGCCAGGAGTTTGCTCAGACTTTTCATGCAACACGTTCTAATGAACAGTGCTCATACCATGGGGTAGCTCTCAAGAAAGGTTTTGATGACGGAAGTATGACAACTTAATATACTGCAATGTGTTTTTTAGAGCCTCTCAAAACATCTATTGCACTGACAGTGAAAAAAGCAAAACAGAGCTCCTGTCCCTAT
This sequence comes from Leptocoma aspasia, assembly GCA_013399835.1. Lineage (NCBI taxonomy): Eukaryota > Metazoa > Chordata > Aves > Passeriformes > Nectariniidae > Leptocoma > Leptocoma aspasia. The sequence continues at coordinate 1,189,396 of VXAX01003036.1, read as the reverse complement.
GGGACCAGGAGCATTTGGAGGCACCTGTGACAAAGGTTTCTACCTTAGCAAAGGCCATACTTCCTGAGACTTCACACAGCCAAGAATACATCACAGAACCAAATGATGTCAATCAAAAGCACAGCTTCAATTTTATCTTCTTTAGCTTAGTAGTGCAGTGGTATCTGTATAACAAAGGACAAAAATGTCAGCATTGCACCTAAAACATCAGTACAACCCCAGCTGTACCACGCTGATTCCAGAGGCTAACCTTGCCTCAATGCAGGTAACAGGACAGTCCGTTTGAGAAATGGGGATCAGTTTGCTGGAAGCAAGAATGCATTCCTTAATGCTGTGGTAAAGAATTACAACTTGAATTCTATAGCATCTCAACGTTTCCCACTTTGGGGAAGTTAAAGGGTACATTTGATTTACATTCAAATAGCCAATGCTTCTTTGGTTTCCTCAAGAAAATGGAAGAATGGTCATACTGGGTTACTTGAGAGATCTGGTTTAAAATCCCAGCTCCACTGAGAGCTAGGGCATAAGGCAAAAGGATCAGGCTTGATTTGTAGGAGAGGAGATATCTCTGAGGCCAATTCCATTCCTCAGCATTCCCATCTGCACAGACCCTTGACATCTCCAGGGGACAGCAGGCATGATTCAGATTGCTTCAGTCAATGCTCTGCTTGGCATGCATGCTGCAAAATACAAACTTTTAAAGTAGTTTTGTTCTTCTTTCATCTGGAGACAAAAGTTGGTTTATGTCCTCTGCATGGCAAAAACTTCCTTGGGGGGAGTAAATGGGACAGTGGCCAAGAGGACGTGCTTAGGGAAGGACCAGGCATACACAGAACAGTCCTTCTGCTCCTTTTCTAAAGAAACAGCCTGAAGAATGCAAACAATATGTAGTCAGCAATTAGATGGTGAATACCATCAGCAAACTTAGTCTGTGCTTACAGAGAAAAAAACAAATCAAGACTGTAAGGTATGCAGTCATTATTCTTGATTTGAAGATGAAGGAGGTGGGAAATAGGACTGTGCTGGTATATTATCTGGGACCAGACTGGGGGTGGCTGCTTTTCTATAATCAGGCTTGTAGGAGTGTGTTTCAAACCTTCAAACAGGGAAAAAAAAATCATAAGCCTTCTTTTAGTTTTTTATTAATGAAAAAAAAAAAAAAGGCAAGCAGTAATTCACACAATGCTCTACAAACACTGAAGTAGCTGAATCAATGAGAAAAAGATACTATTCCAAAACTTCCTTCTAATAGAGTGAGAAGACTCCCTTGAGTGCTGTGAGCCCTGTAGATGCAGCAATGGATCAAGTACCAGGCTGTAGAGTGCTGAAAATGGCCATGATGCCCAGGGCTATGTCACTGCCCCTTCTATCCTGCAGTAATCCCTTGCCTTCCCTCCCCTCCTATTTCTCTTTGTCTGTTTGGATAAAAAGCTCCATAACTGCTGCCACCTGTGTGTTTATAGAACTCCTTGCACCATATGACTTTAATTCCAAGTACTTCCAATGAACACATTACAAACTGTTGCCTCCTGTACGCATTTGTGCTTTTTTCTATTTGTAGCTTGCTTGGCCTGAAGCCATCCTTGGTGCATCAACAGCCCTTTCCTTTCTTTCATTCACGTCTTCATTATACATATTCTTACTCATCAACTTGCAAAATAATGATGACTTGTTTGATTTCTTAAAAACTCAAACACAGCTTTGTGCAAGAACAGTGACTCTGGTTGTATTATCGACTTCATTTAGTCATAGCAGCTAAAAAGTGGAAAATCTGACTACAACGCTGTCTTTCTACAAACAGCAATAATGTGGTTGCTGTACTAAAAAGAGGAAGCATGAAGGCCTGGTAGCATACCAGGAACAGGCTCACATCTTGTGTACAGGCACAGAAGGACTTATTTGATTATGACCTTGCTCAAATCACAGTCTCTTCAAGCGCAGTGTTACTGTGAAGTGGTGGCTCACTGACTTCCAGGGAAGCCACTCAGAGAAGGGTTATTAAATGAGACAACTGGACTTTTATCAAGCTAAGAGGATAATGCTTTCCTCTGTTCCCATCCAGGTAGTAGTACTTCATTACGTGGTTACACCAATCCTGATCCTAAGCACCTAATTTTTCTTAAGCTCTGAAAAGACAAATTATCTCCTTTAAATGGACTTTCACAGAACCTTAAGCATTAAGAAGCAAACTGATCAATTCAGTTTGACAGCTCATTGTTAGTTACATGCCAGCAGTTTTATAAGGCTGTGACCTTGGTGAAGAAGCTTCACTCTTCATGACCAGTCTGACACTGACCCACCCAAACAAGGCCATTGACAAGTTGGGGCACACTATGTCCAAGGACCTTATGCCATCTCTGATCACACAGTGGTATCACCAGGGGCTTTATCCTTATTATCTCTTGAATCTTTGAACTATTGGTTGTGAAAAAGAATGTAAATTGCTGTTCATATGAGCACACCATCAAAACAAACACCTAATAGCTTTCCCACAACAAAGTGCTGATATATTTCACACTTTCCCTAGTTCTTGTAACTGTAAGAAAGAAAAAAAAGAATGATGAATTAATTGGATTACCTAATGACCCTGCATTTCTTTAAGGTGATTTGACACTCATAAATGAGGGCAGAGGAAATAGATGTGAATAGCATTTTCTCTCATCTCTTGGAATCTGGACACTTACTCTATACAGCATTCCTTTGATTTTTAAGGAAGGAATGAATTCCATCTGATTGTCAGTTTATTATGTCTTTACTACATTTTTCTTTATAATAGCTGGCACTTGATCTTGTCTTGATCTGTGCTTGTGTTCAAAGCAGAATCTGATTATTAAGCCTGTTGATATTCATATTGGCTAGTTGTTGCCAATCCAGTGAAATTATTTGATTCTATTCCACTGTGCCACCTTTAACCATCCAGCTGCCTCTCACAAGGTTCCTATCTTTCTCCTCTTTATACTTCTTGGTTTCCTGCCTTCTTTTAAACCTGCTTTCCTTCTGGTCCTAATGCCTCCCACAATATGTTCACTTCTCCAGGAGCTTAAAATCTAAGGGAGGGGAAACAAAACAAAACAAATCAAAACAAAACAAAACAAAAAGGCCAACCCCCAAGCCCACATGTTAAGTAAAAATCTAAATCCACTCTTGTCTTTCTTATTACTGGCTGTAGTTCATGTTTAGGTCTAAAGCTAGGCCTGGGTCTATTAAGATGACTTGTTTGGGTAAGAAGCAAACACCATGTGCTTGTGTATGTATATTATCTGCAGCACAGATACAACAAAATCAGCTCTATTTGTTTTGGCCAGGGGGATTTGCTTGCTCAGATCACATTGCAAGAGTCAGAACTGCTCCAGCCCCAAAGCCAAGTGAGGGCCTGACTCTGTCCTCACATGTGTGATGTGACCTGGAATAACTGCCCTTGGTTATAAATCTCACATGCAAGAAATCAGAACCAGAAGCAAATTGTACGACACACTGAATGCTTCGTGTAATAGAGGAATGAGTAAAAGTCAGTTGCAAAGCACAATCCAACTTACTTGTCCTCGTCCCCACATTAGGCTGTAAAATACACAGCCTGGAAAGCAAGTGTCTTGCATACTTTTCATTTAACTCATAGGGCTGATTCATGCCAGTTAGTGCTGAAACCCCACCTCATAATTGGGAGAAGTAATTTCCATTCCATGAGTTTTGCTTGAAGCTAATGCATGTTATTACAAAACACCTAAAGTAAAACTTTAACCATTTCTCTTAGCCCAGCTGTGAAGTTCAAACTGCTTTTTAAAGTTAATTATCATGCTCTGACCTGCACATATGCACATGTTAAATACAAATAAATCAATATGGCAAGCTTGTTCTTGTTTCAATTTGCTTTTTAAAATTAGCATTCTCTGGCTCTGCCTATCAGATATGAGCGTGATGGTATCTCACAGATTAAAGTTTTGCATTTGTCTCTTTGTAGTTCATTTGCTATTTTATAAGCCCAAAGTCCATGAGGGAGTGTTGGAAAGCCCCATAATTTTCCTCAGTGTTCCATTTTACCTTTTCATCTCCGATGTAGCTAGCACATGTGAAGAAGAAGTGCAGCTAGCCAGATGGCCCTGCAGGGTCCATACATACACAAAATCCCTGACAAACAGAAATGACTTTTACTAACGCTGATGTTGATTCATGCTTGAGCATATTCTTTTTGTTCTCTTTTTTCTTTATTTTAAGCATGTGTTTGTGCTCTTACTGAGAAAATCAGTACTATAAGGAAAAAAAAAAGTAGACGCTTTCTATTAAAGGAAAAATATTTAGGGAGGACAGAATCATCATAAATTCTAGTGTTGGTATTTCATGGTAACATTCTTTTTTTTCCTCTGACTGGTATCGCCACCTATTACACATCTCCCCAAAAATCTCCTAAAAGAGAAAGATTTTCATATTTGTTCTGTGGTTTTCCACGCATTTTCCTTTGAATCACCCTGTGTAGATCACAGCAAGAGGGAGAACACTGGATTGGCTGATTCACTTCTGTTGCTTAGGATGACAATCTCTAATTGCACTTAGTTGTGGGGATTTTCCAAAGCAAAAATGTGACTTCTCCTTTTGCCAGGGTGCTGCTGTCAGACTGAGGCATTTGAACATCACCACAATTCAAGGATGAGCAGCATCATGTTCACAACCACACTGCCTGCCCATGGAGAGAACTGAGGGCTTAGGTTAAACCACTCTCTGGGATAGCAAGTGTTCACACATTTCTGTGTAGTTTATTTGTGTTAAGGAGGAGAACTGGAAGAACACCAACGTTTTTAAGGACTCGTGATCTCAAGAGTTTGGTTCATCTGAAGGCATCAGCCAATTAATCTCCAAGACATCATCTGAAGTGGATCAAGCTTTAAATAATTCTAGATCCATTTATTTTCTGGCATCAACTGCAAATCTGACTTTTCATTTCAGAGGACGGACCATCCCATACTTCTGTGTCCTCTGGGATGGTAAGTGCCATACAATAGTGGAATTTCTTGCTTGAAGAAAGCACTAACTTTGTTAGCCTGGCACTGAAGCCTGGGGATACACCATCTTTGAAATAAATGTGACCCTCACTCGTGCAAATGAGCCTTTACACAAAATAACCGATAGGCCATAAAGATACCCACATGTATAGACAAAATTTGTTTAGTCGGGGTGCTGTATTCAGGCTACTCCCTGATCTCTGGCTGTAATACCACCACTATTATTGACTGCTTTGGTTAGTATGGCCAGAGCGTGTAACAGCTGGAAACAAAACTCTAACTCGAGCATGTGCACATTCATTGTGGGTACTTGTTAACACACTTCTGGCTGTGGGAGATGTCTCCAAGTGCATCACGAGATGTGCTACCTTAAAGTCCTGCTGTGACACTGTCTCGACTGGATCAGAGACCATCTCTCTCTGCAAAAGTGAAAATCTTGATCCAAAAGAAGTTTGCACCCAGCAGGTCAGAGCAGCACAGAATATGCTTGCAAGACCGTTTAGGAAAACCCAAGCCAAAACCCAAGTGATGTTGCTCGGAAAATCCTCGGCTTTAACGGAGTCGACACCCTGGGTAAAACTTTCAGTGCTGGCCCGATGTTGTAAGCGCACAAATCTCACCAAATGGGAAAGACCGCTCAGCGTGTCTTGGGGAAAACTGAGCTTGAGCAAGTTCAGCTCCCAATCTCTGAAAAAAAGCTTCTGAAAGCTGGGGTAGAACACCTGGATCAATCAGGGGGCTGAATCTAATCACTGCTCTAACGCTTTTCTTACTCTTTTTCGCTTTTAAAGTTTTAAATAGAGGAAACAGTTCGAGGGGAACTGGGGGGGGGGGGGGGGGG
>VXAX01003036.1:1164208-1183374 GCA_013399835.1 Leptocoma aspasia | reverse complement strand
GGACGGGCCGGGCGGCAGCCGCCGGCGCGCAGGGCGGGGTGTGGCCTCGCCATTATTTATGAGCTCCAGCCCCTATTTGCTCAGCTAATGATGCACCGGCGGCCGCCGAGCCTCGCCTCGCCGCAGCGGCGGCCAGGGCAGGGCAGCGCCTGTAACTGGAAACCAGCGCCGGCACCGCGCTCCATTCACTCCTAGGTGCGTGATTGCGCGCAGGGGAGAAGCGCTCCCTGAGCCTCAGGAGTCCACTGCCAGGATTATTGTACAGAGGAGCCGGGAGTATCTTTGCAATCACCACGAGGAGAGACTTTTCTCTTTCTTTTTTCCTTTTTTTTTTTTTTCCTTATTTTTGAAATTTATTTTTCCCTCTGCCGTGAGCTAGGTTTGGAATTAAAATGCTCTGGTAGCAGGAGTGGAGTCTATAAACTGATAGAAACCAGATAGAAATCAATATTACTGCTGCTTCTAATAGCCGGGTAAGCATAACTTAAAGTTCTCTTTCTTTTCTGTAATAGATGTGAAATGTCTCTGATGGTTGAAATTTGCTGCTGTTCACAGATAGTTAAACCAATGTTTTCCATTGGCAGAGTCCGTGTTTGGCAGGGTTTTGGTGTTGTTTTTTTTTTTTTTTTCCCCTCCTTCATTTCTTTTCTTTTGCCAAATGATTTTCTCTACAGGATAAGGGTAGGACCCAGCCTGTAGCAGATGACACCTGCACAGCACTTCCTAGCAAAGCGATACTGTACTTTCCAGAAGCCATGCAACATGCTGCCAGCGACCTCCGTGGCAGGGAAACTTCACTACTTCACTGTCCTAGCGGTTTGTCTGTTTGTTTACAGTTAGACTAGAGTGTAAGAACACAAATGAAATTAGACACTGATTTTTGTCTGTCCTGTAGGATTCTTCTAAAGTACTTGCAAGGCTTTAGGTCTGTGTGTTGTCGGCAGAGATCATGTGCAGTGGACGTGCTGAATATAGTATCATGACTTACTGAGATAAATTCAGAGCTGGGATATAAGCCCAAAGCAAGAGTCAAACCTGCAATGAGCTGTCAGTTACCAGCTTTGTAAATCTCTGAAATTAAACCTATTTCCATTAGGTAACTCACATGTCAGACACCCTGAGGTACCTTTTTGGCACTGTATGCATTTATTATTTATGTGTCTAACAGCTGGGTAGGAACCATGCTGCTCAGCACTTGAATCTTATATTTGCCTGTCACTTCTGTGTTAACGGTGGAGATCTGCAATTTGAGCAATGAAATGTAGCAACGTTTCACTCTAACTGATTGCACTAGAATTGGCAGGAGGCACGAGAGTGGGAGGGAAAAAGATCTGAAAGGCTTTTTTTTTTTTTTCTATTATTGTTTCCTACAGTATTATTTAAAGGAAGAAGGAAAGCTGCACACTTGTTCCTCTCTGACTTTTTATCTATATTGCAAAGAAAGCATAGTGCTACTACTGTAAAATACTAATCCCATTGCGTCTGTTAAATCACATGTTCTGTATGATTGGCTATTTGTTTTGGCCTGACAAAAAAATTTATTGGGAGTTCATGCCATTTCTCTCTTAGAAGAGGAGTAAAGTTAAAGGATATCCCGTGGGCAAGTCACAAGGTTTTAAATTTAAAGCCCATAAAGCAGCATTAGTACTAGAGTTTGTGCAGCCTATTTAAAAATTATTCTTGGCAAAAACTCTGCAACTATCATTTTATTAGTTAACAGACCCTTAGAGATAATTTGGAACTGGGCCAGAATGGATATGTGTTTTCCTACAGACCCGATCTGTAGCTGGCAAATTTCTGACAAGGTTGTTTTTGTCAATTAGCAGAGTTGTAGAATTGCTTGATCTTCGTGCGTTTCTCAGTACTCAGAGCAAATAATGAAGGAGAGTTTAGAGTGTGGGCTGCAGAGCTCTGCGCTTTCATGCACGCTCTCCTTCCCACCCCCAACTTGGTGTGAAGTCCTCATGCAAAGAGAAGCCTTTCCAAGCGATTTACAGTGAGTGGACAGGGAATGACAGAGGTGGTAATGAGATACGGGGCTTTTACCGCTAAATCAGTGGTGTGGATTCAGCCCAAACTAGGCTGACCTAAAGTCATCCCTGCCTGACAGCTCATTCCTGCCGTGCTGGGGTGGTTACAGCCGGCTCTTTGAGGACAGGTGTGAACCTCAGAGGGACAGATGAACAAGCCTGTAGAAATACTGGCTTCCACTGGAGGGACTGTAGTGCTGGAGCAGAGCTGAGGTGAAGAACAGTAATCTGACTGCACAGGTAACAAGTCTTTTCATAAAATAAATGTATAGCCTTTAAGGGTATCTTCTAGCTGTGGGGGTTGTGTCTTTCAAAGTGCTTCCAGTTGCCATAAAATCAAGTACACCTGACATTAACTAATAAGTGGTGTCTAGTAGAAGGTCTATTTACATCAAAAAGAAATATATATATATAAGCAGTGAAGTATAATGGGCCTAAAATGACAGTGTTATGTATTCTCACTTTTGCAACTGAGCTGACAAAGTTGTTACAGTAGGCGAAATGAAATTTGCATTTCACGGTTTTTGGAGAGATGCAATTTAGTAGCAGATGTGATACAGCTATGCAGTATTCAGCTTCTAATGGTAGCTGGGTTTTTTGGATCTGGTCCAAACTCCATTAGAAAAGCCACTTCTCTCAAGTGATTCCAGTGACCTCAAGTCCTTCCTGAGCTAAGAAAAGATACAGAGTTCTGGAGTGTTTTCTGATTCTCTGAGATGCTCAGGCTTCTCAGCAGCTAACTCCTATAAAATGAAGGTTCAGCAGATGTGCAGGAGTAGCAGATATATCAAGTGTAGTACCGTTGTCCAACTCTGGGATTCTTAGTGCCTTGTAGAAGTCAATGAGAGCAGGTGTGTATCCTGAAAGGAGCTAGCCCAAAAAGAAAACATTGACTAACAGTTTCAAGTGTGTTGAAATACTTTTGGTTTCGCGGTTTTGAAATTAATGAGATACACAGACAGATTTTTTTAAAGAAAAACTTGAGGGTGATTAGAGAGCTCAGCTTACTAAAACTTAAAGCTCATTTCCAAGCACCTTTGATTTCAGATGTTAAAAGAAAAAAAACCCCAACCAATAACCCAAACCTTCCCCCCCCTTAACATGAGAGAGAGATGTCTAAAAATATCAGCCAGATTTTTCTTCGTGAAACTTTATCTCTCGTCCTTGCTTTGCTCTGCCTTGACATTTAGTATAATTATATTTCCAGCAGGTGGAATTGTCTTCATTTTAAATAAACTTAGTCTACTGCTGTAGTCTGCCCTAGCCAAAAGTTGGGCTCTCTTGGTTCCTACTAGCAGGCAGAGAGTTCCTCTTGTGCCAGCACAGAAGACTGCTGGGGAAAACCACTTTCAGATGCAGAAAGGGAAAACAGAAGTGGTGTAGCTCCTTCACATCAGTAATTATGGCTTCAGCTGGAAGAGGCTTCCAACACAATCTTTCCATACTGTTGTTTTTGCTCCACAAGAGTGTATGAGAAGAGTAATGGGATATCTCTCTCTTTCAGGTTTCATTTCTTGGATATTAAGTTGCGGATCTGAAGAGATGGCATTTGTTGCAGTGAACGTGTTGATTGGGATATTTATTTACTTTAGCAGTGTAAAAGGATCTTCCCAGCCTCAAGCAAGGGTGTTCCTAACATTCAATGGTAAGAAAGAAGATAAACATTCTTAAACAAATATTATGATTGAACATTTCCTTCTGCTTAAATTCAATAACCGAGTAGAAACTGGCTTTTTGATCTGTGTCCACAATTACTGTTTTTGGTTTGTGTTGCTGAGGCATCTGTCAGCCTAAATTTGATTCTCTTACCAGAGTCTACCTATCACTACAGGTGCATAATTAATATATAATTAATAATTAGTAGGCTTTTCTCTTTATTTTGAATTATTGTGACTTACTAGCAACTAAAGGTTTATTTTTTATCCTTAATTTTGTATGGAAAAAATATAACACATTACATGTGGGTGGAGAGTATTAATGATTTGAGTTGCTTTCATTTTCAGTCACCTGGAGCACTTCATATTCTGAAAATGAGGCTGCCTGAAGTTTTACCAAAATAGTTATCCAGGCACAGGTCCTTTGAAAAAAATATCATTCCTTGTGCACGTTGTGCTCTGTGTAGGATGTACATAGCATGTAGCAATCACTGATGCCTTCATACTGTAAACCAGCAATGAAAATTACCATTTTCAAAAGAAAGTTTCTTTTACATCTGAAAGTGCTGAGCAGTACCTTATTGCTGCAATTGTGCCAGTATTACTTTTAATAGTAAAATAACTTATTCTTCTAGTCTTAAATGCTGATTTTAGCCACTGCTTCAGAATGTGTGTGTTCTTCAGTTTACAGTGTCTGTTAAATCTGAGCTGAAATTTTCTGTCACTAATTATAGAGGCATTGACTTTCTCCAGCCCTCTGCCTTTTCTGTGACTGCCTTTTCTGTGAGGCATGAGGGCTTGTTATTTCCTGCACCAATACTGCTTGCATTAGGGTGGCTCTGGGGTTCATTAGTGCAGGGATGCCCTGCCACTGCCTTGGGAATATTCTGTGTGCTCTGAACAGTCTTTAAGAATTGCTTTAAAACTAATCAGAGCTAGTAAGTATCTCAAACTTCTGCTTGCTACAATGACCAATAACTATATAAACATGAGACTGAGACATCCAGACTGCCAAGTTAGACCTTCCTCAAATACCAACCAGAGTTTGAATAATTGTATTATAGAACAATAAATTGATGAATGCAGTTTAATAGGTGTAAAATAGCATGGCTCCAGTAAAAGCAATAGTAGCAATTGAGTTCCAAGAGGGAATTCAAATGAAGAACTAAGGATAGGAATTTCTTTTCCTTGCTTAAGGTCTGCACTGACTTTGGTGGAGGTGGTACTGTTTTGGCACACGTCAACACAGAGGCAAGTTTGGCTGTGGTTGTGTGTTACATTGCAGGTTTGCCACAGTTATGCAGAACAGGCTGATTCAGATTTCCACATCATCTCCTTGGTGGCCTTGAAAGTAATCTAAGCTTCCCCTGATCTCTGGTATGACCATGAAGTGGGAAGTGTTCATGTTTTGTGGTATTCAGCCTTGTGAATGGGAAAGAATTATAATGAGAGGCAAATGGTTTTAACAGAAACTCAAGAGCTTTTGTTTCATCACAGGTATCCTGCAAGGCTGAAACAGTGAATCAGCCATGGGGCAAAAGACCCCAAACCTAGGAATTAAAAAAAAATACTGAATTAAAACCTTAGTTTCTGTGTCCCTGAAAGGAGGTTGTCCCTCCTTCCTTTAGAAGGGGCTGTGACAGCTTTATGCTGCAGTGACCTCTTTGTCTGGTGAGGTTCTTGGGCCCCAAGAGCTCTGTCCCCTGTGCCAGCCCTGGGGACACAGCTTTGCCTCACTAGTTCCTGCTGTAACCCTCCTTGGTTAGACAACTTTGCAATACTATCTGATTTTCTTAAAACTGACTTTTTACTCTCCCTAATACTTAACAGCCAACCTTTAAAAAATAAATTACATTTTTAGGTCCTAAATTTTTATTGGGTCTTTTGAAGTCATAAAAATAAAAAATGAATTATGTGTTTTTATTATATGAGAACTATGTCTGAAATAAAAAGCTAAACTTTTTGTGTAATATATAAACAGAAGTTTTATTTTTAAACCTGATTTCCAGATGGTAAGAAACAACTTTCATTATGTGAAAAGAGTTTGCAGGTTGTTGTGTATACCAAGGTAATGGCCCCACCTGTAGCATGAACTTCTGTTCTGTAAATCTTCGTTTACTTACATGAGTAGAGATGTAATAGAAAAAAGGTGAAACTTTGTATTGTACTCTAGCTAAGCGTGATAACACACACTTTCTTCATAAGCTGCTTCATAACTTCTTGTTTTTAAGTCATGTAGAAATACCAAGTTATTTGGCAGTCTCCTTGCCCTGAGAAGCTGTCAGTTTTTGTGGGGAATTGTCACTCTTTTAAAGTGCATCATTTGAAAATAAAACCATAATTAGGACTCCTTATGTTTTAAATGACATTAGACAATAAAGACAAGTCATTCAAGCTTAGGATACTTATGTGATATTTTTCAAGTTCTGAATTGGATTTGGTTTGGTGTCTACAATTACATTGCATAAGTTCTGGGGGTAGAGTGTATACAGGAGGAGAAAATGAGTGATGCTTTTCAAAGCTAACCTACTCCTTCAGGATCAAGTCAATTGAGCTTATTCACATTGCAGCATTTCTCATGGGAAAATCCAGCAAGTATCTTGACCTATTCTGTTTTTCATCAGGAAAGATAAAAATGCGAATCATTTGAATCATGGGCTGCTTTTCTCTTTGCCATCTACTTCATTAAGAATCAAATGTAATTAAAAAGTGCGCCTGGGTAATACCTCAAGAGCCTGATAATAGGGATTTTGCAATTAACTTCAATGGATGAAGGACTGCAACCCTAACTTCTACTTCTGAAATTAAAAGCCTGGCCCCTTGTCTCATTAAAATGTAGTTGATGACTTAGCTGAGGTTGTTAACTGTGCGTATGACGTGAGCGTGGAGCTTGCTGCTGTCTGCACCCTGAGTGTCTTGAAAATTGCTGTACAGAACCCCGAGGCCTGATTCCTATTGCTCTGCACCTTGTATAGCCATTTACTCAGCTGAAAGGAAAGGTCAGGCTGGAGCTGAACTGCTGCTTTGCTCAGGTGGTCGTGGGTGTGCAGGGGACTGGGCCCGTGGGGGATCAGGCAAAGGGGCTCTGGGTGTGCCTGGAGCGATTTCGCGTGACCTAATCGTCCCGTTCCGTGGTGATGGCTCAAACCACTCCTACTGGTGCAGGGTCTGCACTTGTGGAGCCACTGCAGCTGAAGGAAGAAAGGTGGCCCCAGGTTTTTCTGATTCTGAAATTCCAAAGATCTGAAGCCTGTGGTGCAGCAGGTGCAGCAGTGTTGGGAATCATTCTGCTGTGTTCCCATTGAGCAGGCAGGAGTGAGGGAACCTGGGATGGGGGAAGCAAAGGACTCAACATGTCTCCCTGCACTATTAGTACACTATTCCCCCCTCCTCCTGCCTCTTCTGGCTCCTTGTCTCTGGAATAGATTTTTTTTTAATCTACTTAAATCACCTATCACAGTTTAAAGCACCATAGTTTATTTTCTCTTCATAGCAAAAGACTTACCTTATCTGTTTATGAACCATCAAGTGTGGTGCCTGCGGTTTCTCAGGCTGTGTGCATTCCTCCTTGTTACTGCACGTTCCTGAACAGATAACTGGGATCTGTATCCTTCAGTCTTCACAGGGAAAAAGCCTGTCTGAAATCAGTGGGAGTATTATCAGAATAAGGAAGGGGGTACTAGACTCCAGGTTAGTGTAAGACTTTGTTTCATTCCAGCTCACATTTGCTTTTTGGGTTTTGTTGCAGCCCTAAAATGCTGAGCTATATTTTAACATCAAATTCTGAATTGATTGAAGCACATAGAGAACTTATTTTTTAAAATAGAGTCAAACAAACCTTCTTTGGGATTTAAATTTATACGGTGATACACAACAGAGTGATAATTTCACAATTTACTGGGAACACTTAATGCATTCCTACCTTAAATGTCTGGTCTAGCAGATATTTCCCATGCAGATTCTCCTATTGTCTGCAGTGAAAATTCCATATGAGAAGTGGATCAAGGCTAATTTGCAGACAGTTTTGTTCTTCTCTTTGTTATAAAATTACTAGAACACATAGAGGAATTTAAGAAAGTATCAGTCAGATTCATTAATGACAATTAAAGTGCATAAAATGTCACCAGAGCAACAGCAGCACTTATTCAACTGTCAACATATTTTAAAAGATTTAATGCAACCCCTGTGGTTACCCTCAAGGAAAAATAAAGGAACTGAGAACCATTTTCCTTGAGCTCTTGAGTAACAGCAGTACAACTTGTTTTTAAACAATCCCTCATTGTAATGTTAATGTTACCACAGTTAATAAAAAGTTCATTTATTATTTGGGGGACTTTGTGCTGATGACAGTCTAGTAGGCAAAAGTTTACGCTCATATAGTTGATTGGATCTTTTTTGGTGTCTGTGGAATGAAAGCTATTTACGAAATGAAGTAGAAGTAAAGCATTAAAAGAGAAAAAAAAAAGAGAGAGAGGGAGGAGATCCATGTTTAATTTTGTTTACATGCAGAACTTACCTTGAATGTTCATATAATCGCTTGATTTTCATCAAATTCTGAGTAATATTTTCTCAAAATTAACTGATTTTGGGCTCTCACAGCTTCATGGGTTTTAAATAATGTTAATTTATAAAGTGTTGAACATCAACAATGTGAAAATTTTTCCAATTTAATTGTCTCTCACTGGAGATCTAAAAAACTTTATTTGAATACATCCAACTAAAAATAAAATTATTTTTTATCTTTAGTCGTGAAGATTGGTATTTTACAGTTTGTTTTAGAATCATAGAATATTAAGGCTTGGAATGGATCTTAATGGATCTGGTCCCAACATCCCCTGCCATGGGCAGGGATACCTCCCACTAGACAAGGTTGCTGCAGGCTTTTTCCGAGCTGTCCTTGAACACTGCCAGGGTTGGGGTATCCACGGCTTCCCTGACAACTTCTTTCCGTGTCTAACCACTCTCACAGTACAAAAAATTATTCCTGATATCTAACCTAAATTTGCCCCTCTTTCAGTTTGCGCCCATTGCTCCTTGTCCCATCACTCCTGACAAAGAACCCTTCTCTGGCTTCTCTGTAGCCCCTGCAGATACTGGAAGGTTGCTGTGAGGTCTCCAAACCTCCTTTTCTCCAGGCTGAACAGCCCCAGCTTTCTCAGCCTGTCTTTGTATGGGAGATGTTCCAGTTCCCTTATCAACTTCGTGGCTTCCTCCAACATTTGTTCCAGCAGTTTCAAGTCCTTATTTGGGGACACCAGAACTGTGCTCAATATTCCAGATGAGGTCTCAAATTGACAGCTTTGGTTGTTCCTAAAGACAAATGCCTAATTTACAAATTATAGTCTTTGGGGGTCATTCTTAGACTTCTGCCTTCTGTATTTTTTTTCCCTGTGCCTTTTTTGTTTGTGTTTCTTTATTTCTCTGTTAAATAAAACAGGGGCTTATTGCAATAAATCTTGTATTGAAATTGAATTGCTTGAATAGGCTATGAGTTAAATGTACAAAAAAATCAAACATACTAAAGGAAGCATTATGTAAAAACCTCTGTATTCTTTCTAAAGTTCCATGCTTAAAGGTCCTACGTGCCAAATGACATTGAATCTGCTTATTTTCACACTCTTGTTCAGTGGCAGTGTCTTTGGGTTGACTTCATTGTCATTACTGTTAACATGAGTGTACAGGAGAGGATAATTTATTTTTTTCTGTGTTTAGTTAAATTGTGCCATGTGATTTGACTTCAGTTATGAAAATGGTCTTGCAATAAAGCTGAAGTCACAGGTGGTGTTTAGTCCAGTTCTGTGTTTGTGCTCTAAAATTACTGGAAGTGGTGCCCTCATGGGAAAGCACAAATAAGTATGTCTTCAAGGTGGTTAATTATCAGGCAACAAAGGTGCCTGATGATGAACCAAGGTAGTTAATTACCAGGCAACAAATTATCAGCCTACAAATTTAATCCTACTCTTGGATGAAGAGCTCATCTGAATTTGACAAAATTTATGAAGACTTGTTTTTTTTCTTGCACACGAATAAGTAGATCTGTTATCTAAGAGATGACTTACTTTCCTTAATCTCATTATGTTCCTGAACTCAGTCAATTTGACCTATATCTGAACCAGCCATGGTTTTGTTTGCTTTTTTTTATTTTGTTATGGAAAAATCAAACTTTATATTAGAACATTTTGACAGATTCTTTACATCTTGGCGCTCCCTGCTTGTCACAGAAGAAAGCAGCTTATCTTGGCCAATTCCATTGCTCTGTCATTACAATTCTTTCTTGTGTTGCCTGTCCAAGGCAAATGCTGAAGTCCCTGCGTAGGCAGTTGTATTGCCATTATTCTGCAACACGTCTTCTTTTTATGTTTAAAAAAACGTGATGAGAGAGAAATGGCATAGACATTTCTAATACCCCATTTTTTTCCAGCTTGTTCGGGTACCAGTAACAAGAGCTTCTCTGTGAGCCAGTTCCATACTGGATGAGCTCACAGTGCACTTTGATATGTAGAGCTGCACAAGGCTTTGTGTGTATCAGATGTAATTAGTGACGTGACTCACAATAATTACTCATTTTATTGAAGTGTGTTGACTGAGATTCTGCTGTGAATAAATACATAGACCAAGAACTTATGCTGTTATTTGAACTGGCTGTTCCCTCAACATGTGTATTTTGTTCTTTTTGGTGCTGACTTTTCAGAGTTCTCAGTAACACTCCTTAGTAAAAAGATTAGGCACTGTTTCCCAGGGAAAGGTCTTTGTCTTAGGGACGTGGTTTACTGATTCACAGTGCAGCTCCTCAGCTCATCTTGTCTCATCTTACATTCAGACATCACTGGCTCAGCAGACACCAGGTTAAAAGAAGGCTGTATGTTTTTCCCTGTTCAATTGATTACAGAGTTGAGGTCTCAGGGGTACAATTGAGTGAAACGTGCTCCATTCTCTGTGTGAATCAGGGTGATGTTGTATCTCTCTTACTGGGAATCAAGATAAATGTGTATTTCCAGGAATGAAGACAATGATTGTGATTAACAGGGGGTTTATGCCATTCCTCCCTTACCCTTGTATCTCCAGCTTTATTCAGTGCAAACTTGGTACAATTGCATTTGCATCATTACTTCATCTGCCGCTGACTTAGCTTCTTCCAGGGAGCAGAAATCCCAGCAGTGATTTACTGGAGCTAAGACTCAGGTGTAACAATGGGAAGAAGATAAGGAGTGATTGCTCTGCCTCTCCCATGAAACCATTCTGGTTAAGGTCCCACTAAAGGGACCATCATCCCTTTAGAGAGTTAAACTCCTCGTCTTTATCTTTGTGAATGTAAGGCTAACTGTTCCTCCTTGGGGAGAAGTTTCTTGATTCTTTTGTGTGTAAGGTTGGTGGAGGTTTTGTTTCCTGCTCCTTTGTGCAGCAGTATTTGGGATATTCCCAGCTACTACTGTAACCCAGCAAATCAGTCGCAAAGTGAGTGCTAGAAAGGCTCCTCAATTACCACAACTAACACCCCAGATTTTATGAAGATTTTTTTTTCAGAAACGCAGTACACATAGTTTTAATTTATACTCTTAGAAGGCTTATATCCCAAGGCAGCATTTTGAAGATGTCTTGCTGCCATCTTACATCTTACCTACAAGAAATTAGGCCATGGTGTTTCATCATTATCAGGAAAGAAACAGAAAAAAATCTGTAACTCTCCATCAAATCACCTTGATAGAGAAAAGTCTCTGGAAAGCATTTCACCAGTACACAACTCCAGTGAGTGCTCTCAGGGAGTTGCAAGAAATGCAGGATGTATTGGGAACTCTGTGTGTTGTTAGGGAGAAGTGAATTTCAGATCTGGTGTGTGAAGGCCCTCAAATCACCATGAGCTTAGAGACTGGTCTGTGAGCAGCTTTCAGGGCTGAGCTCTTAATTTGTGATGTAGCCACCATCTCCCAAGTGCTATATGTAATTTTTAATGACATTGATAATACTGCGGAAGGAAGAATGGTTTTGGTTTTCTTTGGGGTTTTTTAATTTTTATTTGGAGGCTGTAAGTAAACACTTCATATGAAATACATCCTATTTTTATGAGAAAGTTTTAGTTCCAGTAAAAATTTCAAATGCAAATATGATTTTGTGAAATGGAATTTTTAATGATAGAATGGAATGAATACCCAGACTTTTGAACTGTTTTGCCTAATCTTACACACTGCTCTGGAATAAATTATTACCTCACCAAAATTATCTTCTAGAATGTGGATGAGGAGACATCACAATCAGCTGGGACTGCCAAGTTTCTTCATGGAAAAAATATGTGTATTGGCAGTTGCTTCTGTTTTATTAAAAAAAACCCCACAAAATTAAGCTGAATCCAAATTCTTTTAATTACAGGCACTTCTTTCAGCCATTGAGAAGATCAGAATGGCATTCCAAAATTAAAAAAAAAATGGCTTTAAGAATTACCTGGTAAATGTGTGATATATTAAAATTCACTTTCAACTGTCATCTCAACTGTTGTCTCCTTTTAGAATTTCCTTTGCAATTTCACAGTTATGATATTGCTTTGAAATGGAACTGAAAAACACAAGGTCTAGTAAATCCCTCCCTGAGAGTAATAAGCTTTCTCAGTTACATGTTCTCCTTATAATTTGTTGTTGTTTCTGTTGCTTAATAACATTTCTCTTTACCATTTTTAATGAAAATATATTTATTTTCAAAAGATTTGAGTTGTGCAGAGTAAATAAATTTATGTCAGCTCAGAATCAATGAAGCTGTACAAACATTTGTTTTCTTTTAACATCTGTGTAAATTGAGCTAGATCTCTGAGTCTCCCAGCTCAAAGGAGCTGCAGTTAGATTTACAGGCATAAGAGAAATATGTAAGGCAGGTATCTGATTCCTTATTTAGCTCAATTGGCTGAGAATGATGAGCTTCATTTTCTTCTCGTGATGCAAAGTTTTGAACAGCAGAAGGAGAAATACCATGGTGTACATGCACACCACAATTGATAGTACAACAGGAACAGTAGATGTATTCATAATCCTACAATAATTTATTTTTAATCAAAAAAGGCATATGTATTTAGATCACTGTTATGGATACATCAGTTTGAAGCCTTCATTTTCTGTTTGTTGATCCCAAGCATTTTACTTGGTCTGAGCGTAACACTGATACAGAAACTCCTTGAAAACAACTACTGCTCTCAGGGGAGCGGATTTTCCTTATCCTCTGAGATATCCACTGAGCCATAGCTAGGGAATGAAACACTGTTTTCCTTGGTCCAGCACTGTCACACAACCACATCATGACATGTACTTTCTATAGCCCTTAGAAGCTCCTTCTTGTCTGGAATAACCAGCCTGCATGCCTCTCATTGCAGTTTTCTGAGAGTCTCTGTGTGAGTATGTTGAGTGCTCTTACAAGGCAAATATCAAATTAGAACACAAGAATGTGAGCACTTGCATTTTCAGAATGGCACTTTCTGTGTTTTTTTAATATCAACCAATTAAGATGTTATTTTCAAGGAGAGGCTTGGCATTTTTTCAAAAATTTACTTCTTGAGGCCTGAAAAGGATTTAGTTGGCATGGAGAAGTGATCCCAGGCTTAGACTTTGTGATGGCTTCAGCGTTAACACAGCTGGAATGTTTTAAGCTGATTTGACTAAAAACCCACTTCCTGCCACTGTTGAAAATAATGCACTATATATTTTTTTTTTTTTTTACCTAAAGCAGACAAACCTACAGCAAAGACAAAAGAGCTTAAAGCCCCCGTGAGGTGTTTTATTGTGGTTTCCATTAAGGAACTAAACAGTGCGTACACACTATTAAATATGAAAATGAATATGCCTGTGAAGCCATTACCTTTTATTTAATAATTTATCATCTTTGTAGCTTTGCTAAATCCCTTTAAAATGAGAAGAGTGTCAGCCATTCATTTCTCCAGCAGTAACATTGTTTTACTTATGGATACTTGGAAATGCAAGACTCCTTAGACAAAATTTTGAAAAGTAAAGTAGGTAAAGGATCATTTGTCAGTAATTTCTATTCCACTGAATGTTTTTTCAAGCTCCCTCTCTACTATTTCCTGATCTCAGGTAAATGTTCTTAATTTTACACCAATAGCTGAAAGGCTAAGCTGCATAAAATTGCAAAAACAATTTGAAGCTTTCAGATGCAGTCAGGTATACCACTGTCTGCAGGAGCAGCACTCAGAAAGTGGAGCTAGAAGACTTATGAACTTGGCTAGCATAGTTTGGTCCACCAGCCAGGTCCAACAAACCACAGACTTTTTTTTATCTGGTCGCATTCTTTCCTTTGAGACATGGGAGAATCTGCTTGCACAGTATGTGCTTCTACAGCTGATGAATTCATCCTCCCCAGCACCCAGAAGGTGAGCAGAGGGTTCGTGAAGCACTAGCATGGCACTTACTGAAGAGAAAGAACATGAGTCTTACTGTGTTTTTGTGTATATATGCCCCTGGACTAGTTAGAGCAGGCTCTGGGGAAGAAGGGCAAGCACAGGAATTCAGCATCTCCCCAGCAGCTGGGGAGAGCAGAACGACCACCCTGATGCAGGGGCTCTGAGGAGGGTTTTATAGGGGAAGGCTGTGCCAGCTGAATCAATACAGGGGCAGGTTCCGTGCCTACTGTGGTAATTTACAGAGATGTGTTGCATGGGGGAGACAATCTCACAGAATTAATTATGAAAACCCAACCAGCCAATCTTTCTTGAGTTGGATTTTTGTTTTTTTGCAGATACAGGAATCTGCCTCAAATGACGACTTAATTTCCATTTGCTATTAAAAAAATAAAAAGGTGTATTTTATTCCAGATTCTCAGTGTGTCATTGCCATAGATCTTCCCTTCATAAAAACATTTCAGTTACATTCACACTGCAGTCCAGTGATAAGACATCTCACCATGATGATGATTATTATTATTATATTTGTGCTTATATCCAGTGCATTTTTATGGGTACTGGTATTAATATTGGTACTGGGGTCGAGCATTGAATGCTGTTTATGAGGCAGCCTGTCCTTCTCCTTGTATGCTCACTTCCTCTCTTATCTTGTTCTTAAAGAGGTGGAAGAAGTCTGCCTGGATTTTTCCAAGAGGCAAGCAGCTGAATTTATTCTTTTCACTATGTGTGGTGACTGTGACAGACTTTTGCTTTAAGGTTATTTTCTTTTGCACAAGGGGACAATGACATGGGAAGGGGTTTATGGCTTGCTTATGGCTATTGAAAGCTTCCCTGGCCAGCTGGAGATCACTTTCAGATTGGGTTGGATGTGAGAGAAAACATGCAACGTCTAAGATCAGCTAAACTTGAGATTGTGTGTAACATCAATAAACGACAGTACTCTGAATAAACAAGGTGGCCACTCACTGTTTACTGTTCCCTTTGCTTATTTTTCCAGCACTGTGTCTGTGATAGCCCCAACCTGTTTGCTGAGCAGCTTAAAATGGGTTTTGCTCAAAACAGGTCTAATTCTTAGCTGATAGGTGTAAGTTCTATGTGGAAGTGTGTTAGAGAGGACTAGGATATTGTGGGACAATTTTTCTCTAAAAGGCCCTTTAAAGAAAGCAAATATTTATCAGTGCAGAGTGACATAGGAAGCACCAGGAGGTGAAAGGGGCTTGTAGAGATTACTCACAGGCACAAAATACTGCACCCCAGCTCATGTAGTATGAGAACATTCAGTCTTATGTCTGCTCCAGAGGTAATCTCCAGTTCCTTTGAAGCTGACTTCAAATCTGACATCAGATCTTGTGTTGAAGAAAGTACATGTGTGTTCTCTTTAGGTTCATTTAGGAGACAGAATACTATTTTTCACATAGGACTAGAGCATAGTTCTGGCCTACTGTGTCATTTATGTGTTAAAGTCTTCTGTGGTCATTCCAGTTTATTTATTTTGATTTGTATAGATGAAAGACTGGGGAAAGAGGTTGTTCAGTTTTGCATAAAAGATGCTGGTGAAATAGGGGCCACAAGGCTGCTGTGGGTGCTGGAGCACGTGGTAAGCAGAGTTTCTTCTGGTCTGATGGGGAGAGTCAGACTCTTCTGAGCACTACACAGTGACATCTGTTTAGATGATAGGACTTTTCTTGTTTGGTTTTTTTTTCTTTTTTTTTTTTTTGTTTTTCCTTTTTTTCTTTTTTGCTTGTTTGCTTTGTTTTGCTTTGCATTGTATTTACTATAAGCACACTGAGACATTGAAACAGATTATAGAGGGAGGCAACAGCCTCGGCACTGCTCCAGGTGTTTGAAGCTCAGCTAGATGAGGTCCTGTGCAAACCCACCTCACCCCAGTAGGGAGCCCTGTTTCGAGGAGGATTTTGGCTGGCACAACCTTCAGATGTCTTTTCCAACCTGCATGTTTTGTGCTTCTGTGATTTTATCAGAGATCAGCAGGTGTGAGTGTTAAGACGTTGGTATCTATTTTGGCAGTGTTTCCAGTACAGCTTATCTATTAAAGTAGCTCTGAAGAAGAAAGTTAGCTTCTCTTGAAAAGGTCAGAAATTTGACCCAAATGACCTGTGTGCCTTTCTCCACAATGAAAGCCATAAACACTCAGCATCAGGAATTTTTATTCAGGTGCCTTCTGCAAATTACTGTGCCTGAAGTGTGTGTTTCCAAGACTGAAACAATTTGTGTGTTGAGTAAATTGTTTTTTTACAGTAAAAAATAGAATAGATTTCCCTGGTGTGGAGGTGAAGATCATGGGTCGGTCTGATTTGGATGAATGCAAAAATATAACAGTTCCTCTTCTAAGGAATGGCAAAAATCCTAGATATGCAGCATTACATGGAATTATATGAGGACAATGTCATATGATTCTGTGTATTTTCTGTACATAATCTCCTTTCTTCTCTTGTTTAAGAAAAAGAGATTGCCTTCTTTTTAAACTGAGCTCATTCGTAATACAGTGATTAAATCAGTACGTTATGATGGAGCATGAAGTATGTAGCTAAATTTACAGGTTTAAATAAATTCTATAATACTTTTCTTTATTTATTTTTAAATTCTATTAAACTCTTTTATTGCCAAATAAGAAAAAAGTTAAATTATATAAGTAACATTTCTGACCATATTTCACAATCTACCTTTGGTCTCAGAAAAGATACTAGATCTTGTTCTGGTTCTAGTTTATTCTCAAAGTTTGTATCTCTGTGTGTGTGTAATTTTATATAGAACAGAGAAAGCAGATTTCTATAGTACACACTGAGTTTTGGGAGGTATGCGTGTCTGCTTCTGGGCAAATTTTATGTTATCTGATGTTTTGCAGGTGTATAGCAAAAAATGTTTGCTAAAATATGATAAAATGGCAAGTCCAGTTAAAAAATCTTAAATTACCTGGCCACATCCTGTTTTGTCTTAAATTTGTCCAAGCTATTGTATTTTCTTTCCTTTGAGTGGCTGAATTTGCATTCTCAAGCCCTGCTCTTTAGTGGTGTGTGTGCACACATACACAACCAGCAAAGAAAAAAGTTAGTAACATGATATATACTTCTGAGCTTAAGCTTTTTCAGTCTGCAGTTTATACTGTAATATTTTGAATATTTGACAAATTAATTAGAATTTTATTGATTATTAGTCTGTACAGACTTAGGGAAGATTTCTTTAGCCTCTTTGTAAGGCTGTACTGGTCTCTGGCTGGCATTATTTACCAAAGTCCCTCTATTGTTGCTGTCTGCCATAGAATCATGGAATCTTGTGGCTTGGAAGGGACCTCCAGCCAACATCATGCTCAAAGCAGGTCTGATCAGATCAGGTTGCTTTGAGACAAGTCTACTTAAGTTTTTAATGAATACAGTGGTAGAAATCCCACCCTTTAACATCAGTGTTCCAGTAGCATTCCAGCAGGTCATTTTACACATAAGTGAGAAGGGTAATTCCCTATCCCTGAAGGTGTTCCAGGCCAGACTGGATGAGGCTTTGAACGACCTGATGTAGTGGAAGGCGTCCCTGCCTATGGCAAGGGAGTTGAAATTAGATGATCTTTAAGGTCCTTTCCAACACAAACCATCCATGATCCATGGTTGATTCTAGGATTTCCCCTTTTCATTTGCTTTTTAAAACTGAAGAAACTCAGTTCTCTCATCTCTCCATGGAAGCTATGTGGTCCAGAAACTTGTATCTTTTCTTTGGCTTATTTTTAGTCTTGAGGAAAGTTATCCTGTCATTTTAAAGGTGAGTTGCTCACTTGAGTATCTGCTCACCACCTCTTCACCCTTCTCCAAGTTCATCTCTGCCTATAAAATGAGCAGAGTCTGACTCTGTGTCTGTTACAATAATTCATAATTCAGCCACTTTAAAACTGTAAGAATCGTATATCTCTCTTTGTATATACTTACTGACCACTAAGTTGTTTTGGTGTCCATTTGGGGAAGAAAAAGCTGGATTTTGTTGGCCTTGGTGTTGTTAGAGTCAACTATTGAGGTTTTTTTCCCCAGAGAATGTGAACAAATGTGAGTGTTTTAAATGCCCATGGCAGTTGTTGAGTGTTTCTTGAAGCTGAGTTTGATGATATTATGAGGAAATCACCTGACAGCTGTTTTTAGAGGAACTTCTCTATAATTTTCTGAGGATACTCTTTGATTCCTTCCCATAAATCAATTTCTATATACAGTTTAAAAGGAAAAGGCTGTTTACTAGTTCCCTATTACTTTACATTTTGGGCATTAATTCTTGTCACTGGGGGAAGCCAAAGCATTGTGTCAGTTGACAATACCAAAATCTCTTGTATATGAAGAATAAAATAGAATAGATCTCACTTCACTTCTTTAGATTCTCTGCAGATAAATTCATTCTCTGTGTGGTAAAGGATAGGTGGATTTTGTCTGAAAAGACATATTCATTTCCACTTGATCTGCCTTAATCCTGAGGATATGGGTTCCGATCCCAGAGCTATTGAAAATATTAACTTGATGCTTCCATCAGACTTCAAAAGCTCTGTGATTGAAGGCTTTGAGCAGATGTTATCTACTGTCATAAATGCCAATGATAAAAAGGCCAAGATAAGCTAAGGATTTTTTTTTTTTTGAAGAGCAAATAAAAGTATTTTCTTTCTAAATTAAGTTAGGAAAAAAATCCTTTGATTATTTCTTTATTGATAGAAAGTACCAACAAGATTGTTCTTTTCCACAAATACTGTTTAGGATTTGGGGGTCACAGTTCATTGCAAAATATGCTACCTCTGTTTGCCCAGCTGCCCCACCTCCTCTGCCTTGTCTTCTCCTGTATGTGAAGAAAGAGGCTGAAAGAAGGTGAAGGGAATAACAGGTTTAGTGCTGCTCTGCTTGTAGGCCATAATCAATGTAAATGATGTTAACAGGATTAAGATTTTTTGCTTCCTTGTGCATATCCCTCCCTGGTGGAATGGTACACCAGTATTTAAGCACAGGCAAGATAGAATAGTCTCCTGGTGTGGTTTTGGCTATATAGTGACATGTATTGGTGATCCAAAATACAGGAATAAGTCTTGCAAGCTTTTTTATTATGATTTTT
>VXAX01003036.1:1063794-1163142 GCA_013399835.1 Leptocoma aspasia | reverse complement strand
AGGGGTGGTGGTGTGTTTGTTTGGTTTGGCTTGGTTTGGTTTTAATTTTTTGCTGTTAAGTCAAGGTTGAAACAACTAGGAACTGCTCCTGCAGTGTAACCTGAGTAGTCTAGGCAGAATGGGCCCTCAGACAGAAGCAAGCCAGAATGCCAAAACCAAAGGAAACTCTTAGGGAGAAAAAGGATACTGGAAGGATGTTTCTTTAATCTTTCATCCCAACTTCAATTTCATGGATGTTACACACAAATGAAAGTAAGATTATATTACAGAACTGTGTGTAACAAAACCTTATGGCACAGAACTTAAGAAAAAAAATCCCTGTTCATGTCAGATGCATTTTAATTTCAAAATGGTCCACAGAGTTTATGCCCAGCATATCGTTTGTATTGCAGTAGTCTTTCTCTGCCTTACATGTTTCCATTTGGTTTTGGCAAAACAAAAGGAAACAGTTAAAAAGACATTTCTCTTTGTGGGGACAAAAATATCCCATCTGAAGTCCAGTGATGTTACCAAACTTTGGATCATGATCTTATTTTCCAGTGGTTTCAATTAGAAATCTACATTTAATCATTCTCCATGCTAAAAGAGGGTGTGCAGTTATGAACACAGCGATATATGACAGTGTTCAATGATGTCTTCCATTGTAAGAGAGTATTCAATTTCCTAATGAACGTTGGAATGAAAACAGAATAGATTAAAATCAGTTTCTATGTTTTTAATTATTTTATATATCCAAACTTATATATCCTTATATATAAACTTATATTTATATATCCAGCATGAAGTGTTTATCCCCGTTCAGAGGTTTCAGGGCCGTGGTGTGGTTTTGCATTAACAAGGTGGCATTTACATGTCTTGGGACAGGCCTTGCTACTCCTCTTGGCAATGATGAAAAGGACACACGTTTGCTACTGTCCCTTCCTCACTGTCCATGCCAGTAATTGCCACCTTGTATTATTTATAGAGACTGAGTTGGTTTACAGTTTTGTTTTTTCCTGCTTTTCTCTTCAGCCGCTATCCAACACAACTGCGCCCAAGCTTTTTCTTGAGGTTTGTCTGGTGGAAGCAGAATTAAAGATTTTTGTGTACTTTGCTGTCTTATGACAACTGGCAGCAACTGAAATGAGGCATGTCAAGTGACTACCACAAAAAGAAATCAGTAATTTACAAGTTCAGACAAAGGTTGAAGAAACAAACCTTCTCTGTAGTTGTTCTGTCTTGTACAGTATGCTAATATTTTCACATTTGAGAATATTTAATTTTCCTAATTGAGAGAATGTTACACTAGAGTTGAGAAGAAAAGGCAAAATCAAAAGCAGAATAGTCTCATTTTCAGCAGAGCAGTGCTAATGCTTATGTTAGTGAGAAAAACATGGGGGTGGATGAGAAGCAGTAATTCATTATTGTCTCTCCTGCAGTCAATTAAATATGTCTCATACTTAGCTGATTAATGCTGCCTTTTTCCATAATAATAATAATAATATTAATAATATTCATTGGAAACAGACTGAGACTGGGACCATTTCTCCCAGCATATCAAACCTTCAGTGGAAGGGAAAAGTAAAACCCAAATGCCAGCCTTGCCAGGTTGAGTTGGATTATACAGTCAATATCCATAGTTTGCAGTAAGTGCAAAGTTATTCTTTCTGCTCTGATGTTGATGCCTGTTCATAGCTTGACCTGCTGAATCTTAACTAGTGCACCACATCTGAGAAGATTTCACACTTGACAAAAGCATGGGTCAGAAAGCTGATGATCTGATGTCTGCACACACAAGTCTAACTTAAAGTTCACAGGTGAAATCACAGATGGCCTCATGTAACAAAGGATCCTTTCTATAAAACCTATTGTTGTTTATTTACAAGCTCCTTAAGATACTATATACTATTTTGCTAGGCTAAAATATGCATCACTCTTACAATTTTTCACACTTTCTGTCTCCTCCAATTTGATTCACATTTTCTCCCTTCTGGATCTAGTTCCCTGTCCAAGTTGAAATGTAAAATAAAGTATAAGAAATGCTTGGGCCCCTGAACACATTGCTGAGAGGTTCATTTTTCTGCACACAAGTGTTCAGAGTATTTCTCACAGAAGAATTGCATAAATTATGGAGATTCCAGTCACAGAACAGTGAATGGTATTGTCAGTTTGCTTAGGAAAAACTAATGAGGTTGTAAAGAAATACTGTCTGCTTTATAAGAGTAAAATTTGACAGCTGGAAAAACAAGGGCAATAGGCTGGTTTGTATTTTCCATTGATTTTAGCCCCCAACATTCAGAAGACTTCCTTTTCTGCAAAACCACATTCACACTGCCTACACATGAACACACAATGCTCTTTTGCTTCAAGCCAGAGGCAGGTTAAACTTCATTAGGAGAGTAAGGCTTGAGGAAAGTTCAAACTGTAACAGATAGTAATTTGACAAATAAAGAATTAGGGTTTGTTTTGCTAAGCCAAAAATAAAGGCCAGGGCAAGGTTCCCATGGCTCTTTTGTGCCTTTAACCACTGGGTAGGAATACCATCCCTTTTCATAGTCTGGTTTACATACTGTATAAGCCTAGTGGACACATACCATGGCTGTTTCAATGTATTTAACCACTCACTGGGAGCACGCATCTCTCTCATTAAATAAATATATATTAAAAAAAAAGCCCATAAAGTATTTCCCTTAGAGTAAGAAATAAGAACAGGAACTAGAATATGTGTTCAGAGTATTAGGTAGATGCACTAGTAGCTCAGCTTAAAATCAACAAGAATGAATGCATTTTATGTCTGAATGAATTTCATTAGCTTTCTGTAGCAACATTAAATTCTCAGCCAAGCATCCTCATATTTACATATTTACACATTGCCAGGCCTTGTTGTTCTAGGATAAAGGATGGATCATTGCAGGTGAGTGACAGATACCTATGGTAACTGATGGGCTGTGATTTGGGAATTTAAGTTCTTCTCACTCAGTAGCAAACTGTGTAATGGCTAATGTGCAGTGGCACAATCCCATACAAAGGTCTCTGACATCATTGTTTGAAAACTTTTGACTAATATATATTGAATGAACTTCAACAGACAATCTACCTGCTAAATGTTGTACGCTGGAACGCACAGTGTACTGTACAGTGACTGCATGCAAACAATATTGCAAGGTGAGGGCTAATACAGAACGATGTGCTGAAATGCCTGGCAAAAATATTATGAGACTGTCTCCTTGACTGGAATGCAAAGCCACTGTGTCTTTGTGTCTGTGCTTGTTCTTGAGAGTTAGGCACCTCAGACTGGGAGCTGAAGTAACCCTGTCAAGTAAACAAATGCTCCAAAAATCATCAGGCTTCTTTAAACATTATTTGGAAGTATCTAGGGGAGAATCTTTGAGGACAGGAACAGGACACACAAACCTTGGTATTTGGTTGTCTTATTCAGGTCTGCAGGGAGGTGCAACTATTAGCCTGGAATCTGCACAGAGGATCATTGCCTAAAGAGAAATATTTGCATAGTTTACATTCGAAGAACTTTGTTTTCTGCATATAATAAAGAGAAACAGGAAAAAAGTTTTAATTTCCATATTAATTTGGAAGCAAAGAGTTGGAAATTCCAATTCCAGCCCATGTTTTTTAAGTGATGTTGTAGGTAGGAGACATAAGCTAAGTTAATTAATTTTCACTTTTCACTCCTCTCTTTAGCCTCTGCCACGATACACAAAAAATAATGCAGAATGAGCTGAATTTGACTGAGAGGCTTAAGGGACTCAGATTAGATCTGAGTCATAAGTGTAGTGTTTTGTTTTCATAATTGCTACTTTATTTTATAGTAGCTATTAGCTCTGTAAAACAGAGAAATTGTCCTTTAGGGGCATCCTCTGGATGGTGGAAGACTGGAGCTGTGGCCGACCACTGTTCTGTTCTTCACATCCATCAAGTGATTCCTGCAGCCTGCTGAAGAGGCATTAGCCACCTGCCCCCAAAATCTTCTCTTTGTCTTCTGCACAGACTAGGTCTCATAGATCAGTTGTTCTCCATCTCAAAAGCTGAATGTTGGGAAACATATAATTTTGAAAGGTTGGTAACACTTTGTCCTGGCTTTAGACTGGCTCACAGATGCCATAACTGAGTTAATTTTGTGTGTGTTGCCAGAAGGTACTCCTGTGCATGGAGGTTTTAAGTTCTTGCTGTTGTGAGTGAACAGATCTGTCAGTTCTGCTGCTGGTGATCCCCAAAAGCTGCATAGGCACACAGAGGTGCCTGTGTCCTGGAATGGATTCCAGCCCTGGTGAATAACTCCTTTAAAACTTTATAAGGTTAATTAAATTGTCGTTTGGTACTTTGTAAGAACAATTTACTTTATGACTTGAAGGAAACTACTACACTGAAAGCAACTATAAAATGATGAAAACTGTGAGTTAAGTTTTCTAAATTATTTTTACAAAAGTTAAGGAAAAAAGCAATAAAATGAGTCATAGTGAAAATGGTAGATTTCTTCAAGATAAGGCCTACATTATAGTCAATATGTGTATCAGAACAATCTTGGTGATACTAATTTAAAACCCATGAAATGCGGGGCAATATGTGCTTAGAACCCAGTGCTGAAGTGTGTAATGAATAGAAATTGACTTGTGTTGCAATTAGAATTTGTGCTGACAGTGAAAAATACAGTTTGAAACCACACATTTGGACTGACTCCCTTTTCTATCTTCGTCATTCAAGTGAACTTCTCAGCTGTGTATGTGGGGGCAGCTGCATTTACCTCTAATGAAATTATGGCAGCAGAGAATTTGGCTTTGTTTCATTAACTTCACTTGTTTCTTGGAGCTTTTATGTCTCATTCCCTCAAGCAACAGGATAGATACCTATTCAAGATATCTGTGAATTCAGAATACTTTGTGTTTTCTGCCTCAAGTAAGGAAGGTATCTAAATCTTTCTTTTCCTTGTGTACACGTGTACACACAATATTCTGTCCCTTTATCTACATGTGTAAACATACACACAGGCACAAAAGATCACTGTGAGACCCCTGACTTAAGAAATAGACCAAATAAATATTTAAATCCAGTCATAATGAAAAGATGTGTTTTAAATGGAGGAAATGTGAAAAACAGAAATATTAGAAATCTTAACCCTCTGATCCACTTCATTTTATTGAAAAAGTGTTTGCTCCAGCACATTTTTGTAGTGCTTTCTCTTGTTCAGTAATGAATGCCTTAAGCACAGAAACTTTTTTCTGAGCTTTTATTTCAGGAGGAAGAATTGTTTTCTAACTGTGAGCCTTTGTTTTCTATTTTGTAACTTTTTGTAAGTGAATTATACTTTTGTGCACCATACTAATCCTATCCAGTTTGAGCACAGAGTACTCACACAGAAACTGTTGCTGTGTTGCCTTACAATATTTTTTTACCTTGATGGCCATGCTTGGTTTGTTTGTTTGCTTGTTCATGATTTCTTAATGTTCCTTCATAATTCAGTCTCTTTAATCTCTTGAATACTTACAGTGTTCCGAACTTGTGCCAGTTGTCCTTCACATTTCTAATACTGAAAAACTTGGAAAGAAAGTTCATTATTCCGTGGAGAAACTCAGGGTGGTAAAGGGCTGTTCTGTGATGAGGTTCTTCCAGGTAGCGTTCAAAGTGATGCTAAATACAAGTCAGAGCATTTTTAATTTATTTCTTGCAGGTGCATGTGCTTCCATTGTTCTAGTGGTAATTTAATGTGTGCAAATCCAGACTGACTCCCTTGAAGTTGGTGAATATGCATCACCTCCCTAATTGTGTATTAAGGGATTAGATTTGAAA
The DNA here is from genome assembly GCA_013399835.1 of Leptocoma aspasia. Taxonomy (NCBI): domain Eukaryota; kingdom Metazoa; phylum Chordata; class Aves; order Passeriformes; family Nectariniidae; genus Leptocoma; species Leptocoma aspasia. Next base: position 1,157,361 of record VXAX01003036.1, on the reverse strand, counting down.
TGGTAGAAGTTCAGTGAGCCAAGTCCATAGGCTCATTCACATATCAGCAGTGAAACAGAACTAGTGAAGTAATGAAGCCAAGACTTTGGACAACTCTATTTACATGCTTATGTGGATGCTGTTTCCTGAAACTTGTCATTTTGCTGTTGACTCACCAGCTGCACAAATGCAAAGGGCTGCACTCTCAACTTTTTAATTTATTCAGGCACAAGTCTATTCTTGTCTTCTAAAGGACACGTGTGCAGTAGAACAGCAGCATGAATTACAGAGTATGTTTTTCCAGAGGTTTTCAGACTAATTCATCCTAGATTTTGCCAGTCAGCTTGACTGGAGATGGAAATCCCAAGTTTTACCTATGAAAGGAAATGGTACCTGAAGGTCACTCAGACAATTTCCTTATTGCTCCCTGAGAGAGGATTGCCCTGTCAGGTGTTGGGGGAGGCCCATGTGGAGTTGGATTGCTGGTAAGAGCAGGTGGTGATGCTTCTTTAGCCTCCTTACCTCAGGAATTTGTCTCCCCAATTCCCCCTGCAGCACTGAGGTGTCAGAGCAGTCTGCTGCTCACAGAGAGATCCAGGCATAATGCAGCAATACTAGAATAGAAGCTTCGTGATGTAGGATACATCAGGAGACACACTAACTAGACCTGTTAGTGTGTCTAACTATGTCAGTATTTTACTGGTGTTGGAATATTGCAGTGTAAGCAGATTTCACCAGATTTGTTCATAGAAAGTCTGGCTGCCGGTGCTAAACCCTTTCTTTGTACATTCTTCAAGTGAATAGGTGCATCTCTTCTGCTGAAGGCTTCATTTGAAAGCAAGATTTTGACTTGCATATAAATTTGTGCTCTGAGCAGCCTCACACTTAACCAGGAAGGATGTTTAGGTCTGAAGTTTTGTGTGAGCCTCAGGCTTGGTGCAGCATTGTTTACTCAGACAATTGTCACCGATGCCAGAGGTCCTTAACTTTGCAGTCTGCTGCCTCCTCAGCCCTCTCTCAGCATCAAGACATACTCTGCAAAAAGCAGCCTCAGTATGCCCTGAAAGGAGATGAAAATGTAGTTCAGCAGTGGAGTCTTTATTGCTGCTGTGCAATATGCATGCAAAATCATCTCCTTATGCTGTTGTTTACTGTGTAACAGAAATTGAGGAATTTTCAGTTTAAGAAGTTTAGCTGACCCAGTTTCTTGGGATGGAGCAGAAAAGGGGTGTAGAGAAACAAATGCTTAGGTGGCATGACTGGGCTTTCATTAAAGAACAATGGAAAACAAGAAAGACTCACCATGATGCTTTGGAAAAGCTTGTAATTTGTAAGATATTATTTTTATAGCAATTGTGTCTGTACAAAATAGGACCCAGGTAAATATAACCAACGAAATAAGTTGGGTTGGGTGATTTGTTGGTGGTTTTTTGTTGGTTTTTTTGTTTTTTTTTTTTCCAAGTGCATAAGATACCTGAAGGCAGTTTTAACTTGCATAGGCTTCAAAGGATTGTAATATATGATATATGTAAAATAAGAATTTCTTGTTTGTTCTCTTGCTTTCATTATGGATAAATGTCTGTGTGCCAAGCAGCAGACAGATTTAAAGTGCAGATCTCTTTAGGTATGCAAGAGGGAATGGTGTTCAATTAATGGTGTTTAAATAATTTGATGTTCTATTCTTTAAGTAGAGTAAATGAATGTAATGAATGTAGGCAGTACCTTTTGTGCCCATTAGCTTTATCACTTCCTTGAAGGTATGAAAAAATTTGAAGGCAGCATCAGAAAAAATATGAAATAAAATCCAAAATTCTTATATTTTCACTGAGATCATTAGAATTTGTCCTTGGATCTTAAAGCATTTTTTCATTGCCTACTGTGAAGAGGTTTTTCATAAAAGCCAAAAAACCTGGATGTGCCATATTAACCATTTCAGGAGGCTCTGTGTAGGAGAGCCCCTGAGTAAACTACAGAAATAGCATCAAAATCTGTAAGTCTGGTAGGAAAAATAAGACCCTAGTATCACTTCTCTATGTGTATTAGGCATCAGAACTGAAAATCAGAGAAAGCAGTCCTTCTAATCTTCAGTTGTATTTTATGTCATTTTCTCTCCTGCTCATCTCTGTAACTTCACACAGTTAAATGCAGATTTTGTGTAGTAATGCTACAGCAACTCTAGTGATCATTCTTCCTGAGCCTGGTTTGATCCTGTGCTTCTCTCCATGCCTCATCCATGTCCAGCAGGGAGTTGGATGTCCCTGGGGTGAGTGTGTGGGTAAATCTGGACGTCCCTGTCCAACCTCCACATCTCCATGCGAGCAGCAGGGCTTCCCAGAGCTGGGCAGGATTCCCAGCTCTGCTCTGCAGGGCTGCTGCCCGTGCCAGGGTTGAGCTCTCTTGACTTTTTGCCCAGATGACAGAGCTGCCCTGCGAGCCTGTCCCTGGTCGCTCGGCGGGGAGCAGAGCAGCCTTCCCCGGCAGAGATGCCACTGCCCGCGGGCAGCTGTGTCTCAAACGTGTATTTTTGGAAGTCTCTGAACTTTACAGTCAAAGATGTGCCAGAAGTATTTCGGAAAAGTTCAGGAGACATGGAGCACTTGAGTGCTTGCTTTCTGACCCTCTGGCCTGACAGTGTTGATAAAACTTAGTTTGACAGTCCTCAACTCAATTTGAGAGGATAAAGCTTTCAGCTGCAGGTTAGTTTGTTTCAGTTTCCTCGTGGGCTGCAACATGCTCCCTACAAACACTCAACATTTTTTAAAAAATTATTAAAATATGTTTTCAGGTTCCTAATAAAGGAAAGCTTTAAGAATATAATTATTTCAGGAATTGATCCTGGAATAATGTGGGCTGAGCAAGCTTTAGCACCACCAGAGCTGGTGCTGCAGTGGCAGGCTCTGATCAGCAGCAGAGGGAGATGTAGGTTGGAGGAGAAGAATGGGGAGTGATGGCAGGAGGAAAACAGACTCTGCTTCAGAATGAGCAGATCAGTCAAGAAAGTACTAAGCTGAATTAAAGTGGGAAAGAACTATTTTATTTTGTTTCTGAGAAAAGAAGTCATGAAAAGCTTTGGTTATTCTGTCACAGAGTCTAATTTAGTTAAACTCAGTGGGCCTTTACCAGCTTCCATGGAAGGGAGAGCTGTTAATCATGTTAAAAATGAATAAAAATTTCCTGTTGTGTAAAACATTCCACCTTTTTTTTTCTGTAATGCTCCTAAGTATTTCCCACGGGGGACTCATTGGCTTGTCAGGGGATTTAGCATTCATGTAACAGTCCAGAAACATGTTTATCTTATGATTTGTTATTACAACAGTATTTTGAAGAGATGTGTCGGCAGGGCAGGATAATTTTGAGAAACAGCACAGTGCCTGCTGTCTTCTCACAACAAGGTTTTGCCTGCCCTCTGTGACCACCCACCCTCCTCCTATGCACGTTTAGCACCTGTGAAGGGCTTAGGGTGTGCTGCTCTTCTGCTGTGCCTCTCCTGCCCTGCACTTCTTTTATGAGTGCCTCAGCTGGAATATATTTGAAATATTTAACTTTGCCACTTAATATAATTTGTAAGTCCAGACCGAAATATATCAATAAATGTGACTTTTTTATACTGCTAAACATAGAAATTTAGTCCACTAAGTACTGATCTAATTCATGTGTGGAGGTATTTTGTGTGCGGAAAAGACAGAATCTCATTTGAAAAATAATTCCCATTATATTCTGCCCTTGTAGCTATTTTGGGGTAGACACAGCCCAGACTTTCGGTGTGAGCTAAACCAGCTTTCTTTGTGTTCTAACATAAAGCCCATTAAGCATTTCACAGGAAGACTCTTCTAGATTGCACGGCTGTCCAGCTGTCTGGCCAGGCTCTGTACAACAGGTGTTTGGTTATGATCTCAGTTACATGTATACCAATAGTCTCTGGTGCTGCCTTTCAATACTCTGTTTTACCTCAAAATCTAATAGTTTCAACTTGATATCACTATTGATTGTAAGTCCAATGATCATGAATGCCTGTCCATAATAAACTCAGTGGAAGACCCAATTCTGAAGCTCATTTGGTTTAAAAACAAAGAGGCAGTTACGAAGACTGAATTATTATTCTTATTTTAAGAATTAAAATCAATAATTTAAAAAATTGCAAAGACTAACACCTACTTTTTTCCATCTTTTTCCTTTTAGCCATCAACATGTTTTACCCAGCAGGTCTAACAAACAGCCACATGCTCTCTAGTCTCAAGGGAACTAGTTCCAGCTTGAAAATCAATATGTCACTACCAGGCTGTGGTAATAGATGCTTACAGCAGCAGGTTTATATAAGCTAATGGTACTCTGTGCAACAGCAGCTCATTTAGATGAAAGGGTTGCCTAGTCTCATTCAAATGTTTGGGGCAGAAAAAGATGAATGTTAGTAAAAGCTGATCAAAATGGTAATTTGTTCACTGATGAGCAGCCTGTCTATAGTTGCTACACTGGAGATCCTACCAAGGAACACAGTGTGCACTAGTCCATAAGGTTATTTCTGCACGATGTTTTCATATTTGTAAAGACTGTCACTACCCTATCAGCTGGAATGAAACAATATGGTTTAAATTGTTTGGGGTTTTTTTCATGCATGAACACCAACCTCTCTGGGTTTGGATAAGCTGGGAGAAATCTGCAGAAAAACAAAATTGTAAATATGTTTGCGAAATGCAGATAGATTTTTACACAATGGGTTTTGTAAAGGAGTCCTGCCTTAATTTTTTTTTTTTTGGTGGTTTACTGTGGAGAACAATGATAGCAGGTCACGTGGATCAAAGTTTGCTGAAGCAACTGTATTTTCTGTTGTGTACCATTGCAAAGCCATTCACAGTGCTGTTAGTGATGTCCTACTTGCTTCCACAGAAGGGTTATTTACACCACTGCTGCTGCTATGTTCTACCTAGTGTCTTTCAGAGCAGTAAAAATACTCTTCCAGTGCAGTGTATCACTGCCTCTTTCACGACAATTGCAGGCAGTCTTCAGTGCCAAATACAGAGCAAACTGCAGACATGTAAATTGTTGTAGATGTATACAAGTTCCCTTTTCATATGCTGTAATGTAATGCTCAGTCTCATTTCTTTCTCTTGCTTGAGATGACCACAGTGTGGTTTTGTACATAAAATATGTGTTTGAGTTACCAAAGACAGGAGGAGGGTTTTGGCTGGAAAATACAAGTTCATCAAGTCAGCCAAGACTTCTGTTCTCTCATTATGAATGGTGACCAGGAAGATATCCAGAATTCCAGACTTTATCAGGTAGTACATAGCGCATTTTATGAAACCTACTTCTCATTTCCATCAATACCTTTCCAAGATAAGTTGCCTCTCTAGGTTTGTTTCCATCTAATACAGGAGGTCTTGAGGCAGTCCTTTCCACTCCTTTTCTATTATTTAGGATAAAATGACTTGTCAGAATAATTCACATCCACAGCATTGCTTGAGTTCAGCTCTAGAACTGAGTGAAATTTTGTGCTGGGGAAAGGAAAGTAACTCCTAATTTTGTCTGTTTAATTTTTACATGCATTGTTTGTGGGGTTTTATTTAAAAAGAGTTGCAACACATAAGGCTGCATACATCTTAATCTCATGTTCAGACATGGTGTTCCTAGCTTAAATAAGCAGTTTAAAAGAGCTATTTAACAACCCTTTGTAACTTGTGGGAGCAAGAGCTTTTCTTGTTGAGCCTTTAAAATCTAACTAAGCTGTATTTTGGTCATGTAGGGTAACTCTTTCTATTTATTTATTTCAAACTCTTCCAAACTCTTCCAGCAGCTTGTTTTACATATATTTATAAGTGAAGTTTCATCGAAAGGACATGTGGCCTCTTGTTTGCAAATTTACAGGGTGCATCAAAGGACATTATAAATACACTGAAAATTTCCTCTAGCAAGAAACAAAACCACCAGATTATTTGTGCACTATGCATGTTTATAGCCTACTTCAAAGATTTTAGTTACCTTAGCTCTGAGCCGTGGAATCTCTCCTGCAATGCAGGAGGAGGTCAAGAACTCCTGCAGACATACAGACATCAGCCTGGCAGGCTAAACCCAATGCAACAATTCAGTGTACACATTAGCGTGTTTCCTTTTGTCTGAACAGTGGTCTGAAGACCTCGAAAATACAGAGAAAACCTCACTTTTGGCATATTTTAAAAATCTGATTCACTGTCCCTTAAAGTCAGTGGAAAGGTTCCCATGACCTAAACAGAGCTGTGGAGTCTCTTTCCTCAGGGGGAGCCTGGCTGCGTTCTCCGATAGGATCCCAGCTTGGGTAAAAAGTGAAAAACTGACAAACTGTATTATCAAATATCAGGAAGCATAAGAGCTTGTGAAATGTGAAGCCTTTCCATATATTAGGTCAGCTATTCACAGAGCTCCCCCTTCACATCAGCCTGAAAACAGAACTGATGGCTGAGCATGGGTGAGACTCATTACAGAAGTCTTCAAAAAACCCAAATGTGTGAGGAGAACCTTACTGAAGGATCAAGTCAATCACTAAAAGACTAGAAAATAGCCAGCCTAAATTTGACTCAGCTGCTTTGTGATCATGTATTGTGAAATTACCATTCCAGTTTTTTGTAGGCCTTTGTCTTTAGAATTTATGAAGGCCTGAGATAGGATTCCTGGATCTCTGTCACAATTTGCAGAAGGTGCAAAGTGAAAGAGAAACATTTCAGCTCAGTGTTTCTGAGGAAATTGGGTCTTCTCCTTGCCTGTTCCACAGTTTTCATTGACAATTCTAGATCAGTCAATTAATTAGTGTTTTCAGATAGTCACAAAGAGCTTTTAGCAGGGCTGAGATTTCTGTTTGATTGTGTAGTGCCAAACACTTAAACTTCCCATTTTCCATCTATAAGTTACCAGACATTTTATAGTAGTAATTTAGTTAAGATTTCTAAAGACACTCAGATGCCAATTTGAGCAGCATTGAAAAACCCCACTGGAATTAAGAATAGTCTTTTCAGGAGAGGTCAGATAGTTCCTAGAACTAAGGAATGAAGATGAAAAAAAAGAAAAAAATGCTTCAGGGTTATTCAGTGCACTGAAGGAGCTAATTGGAGTACTAAGGAAAAATGTGCTGATAAAATTACAGAAACATGTTACAATTCATGGTATTATAATTCACAATAACACAGGGGTCAAATTAGATTTTATTCAGGCAGTTTGCATCTCCTGAGTGCTTAAATTTGCAGCATTAGTTTTCTTCCAAAGTAAAGCTGAATGAATTAATAAGAAACTTTAAAACAGCGTTTTGAAAGCATTCTGAGTGCTTCCTCTTCTGCTGAAATTCCACGATCATACTCATAAAAATCGTAAACCATCCATGATTTTTGAGGTCGTTCAGTCCTCTCCCACTGAAATGGCAGTGGCACTGAGATGGCCCTTGTTGATGAAATCCAGGGGAGAAATCACTTTTTATCCATAGTGCAGCCTCCCTCCTGGTGTTACACATTGTACTTGGTGGATGTTCCCTGCATATCCTGCCTGACCTCATATTGGAAGGTAAGGTAAAAGGTGTAAAATAATTTACTGTAAGCCTGATTCTGAATTGTGCCAATAATGCAAAGATGTTTTTTTATCCTGCAGGTCTTGAAATGAGTAAGAAATTTAGGTGAAAAGTACAATATATTCTGTAGCTGACTGAAAAGGGAGTAAATAAACATATTGCAGTTACAAGTTTAACAGTTTAGTGTAGAGGAGGAGAGAAATACTGTTCTTATTCAAGAACAAGTTAAAGGATATTTATCCAAGCTAGATAATTTCAAATGTGTGGCTGATTATCCTAGACAAATTTAAGGGAAGTGTAAGTTTCTCAGTTCCAAGGCTATGGTTGTAATAACAAACACAACTTTCTAGGAGTTTTCCTGGGTACTGATGCCACGGGGCATGAAAGAGCCCAGGTCTCCACTAAAAATTACCTTTGCCTTCAAAACAGGGAATCTGCATCCAAAGCTTTTGCTGGTAATCATGCATCCTGGAAATTTCCATCCTTAACCTGACTTCAGTATTTGGTTGGGAGAGTGCTATCAAGCAAAGGCAGGTCCCTGTTATCACTGTTATCTTCAGTGTTACTCACATAACAGGGACTTTCTCTGACTTGCTGAGTGCAGCATTAGTGAGTCTTTTCAAAAGCCCTTCAAGGATGATAATGTCCAAGTGGGTCAGAGCACGGTGGATCAGCAAATATGAGGCTGTCCTTTGCAAAGGGGTAAACTGAGGGTTTAAAAAAGTACAGACAAGTCAATAATATGGGAACCAAAAAGCTTCCAAATTGACTAAAGTTCTGTAGAAGTCAGTTTAAATGCATTGGAAGGATAGAGATGTGGATTGAGTGATACAAAATAGATTTAAAAGGACTAAGTAGATTTTAGTCTGATCCAAATTCCTTCTTTGATAGAGTGTCTGATTTATGGATGTGAGAAAGTGCATCTGTTACAACTTGACATTGTCCCATTTCAAATTCATTTAAGTAAACTATGGAATTAAGGTGTAGATTAATTTAATGTATTTTTCAAGGGTGCAAAATAATTTAAGAATACTGTTTTGCTGTCAAACTGGAAAGACTTGTCTAGTGTGATTACAAAGTGTCTGTCTGGAATCTATTTCTATTACACATTTTTCAGCAGCAGTTTGGCTGATGGAATAGATTTTCCACATTTGAACATGAGAGTAATCTGAGAGGAATTTCAAGATTTTTGGAGGATAATGTCAGAGCTCAAAATAATTTCACTTAATTGAAAAGTGGTCTGAAATCAATAAATTTAAATTCAACAAGGAGAACTGCAAAGCCTGTATATGCAATTAAGGAGAGAAAATTAAATGGTCAAATAAAAAAAAAAAGGAAGAAAATTGTGCAGCAACATTACAGAACAGGAGTTAGAACTGGGTTTAGTCTGCCTTGCAGACTAAGAAATGAACAGCATAAGTGTTTCAGATAAATGTATGGAAATGTCCATGTCAGGAACAGGAGGCAATTACTCCACACTGATGAGTGCAGTTTTGGTCACTGCATTTAGCAAAGATGCAGACAAAGCGAAGGGAGCCTGGAGGACAGCAGCAGAGCTGATAAGAGGTATAAAAGATAGGACCTGCAAGGAAAGCTTGAAATAACTGGGTTTGTTTAGTCTGGAAAGAAGAAGACTCATGGTGTGGGAGAAGGGAACTTGATAAGAGTCTTCAAAACCATTACATCCACAGGGGTTATCTGTTGTTCACCAGATCCATGGAGGACAAGAGAGGAGCTACTGACTTAATTTGTAGTAGGGATTCAAAAGAAAAACTTCACCAGGCAAACTTAAAGAGAAGTTGTATTGGAAGAAGGGGAGTGATGGTCTGCAGAGAATTACACGTTTGTCACAAAAATACCGCTGTGAACCTGTCTGCATATATTGATCCTTCTTCAGTTCAGCAGGGTGGTATGGTAACATTGTGATCCTTACCAACTCTACTTCTCCATTTTCATTGGGTCCATTACTTTAGCTTTCATGTCTATGGTATAATAAATAAAACATTAAATTCTTGCCTTTTCTGAAGCATAAATTAGTCAAGTAATTTGCAGTAATCCACAACCTTTAACATTTTTTAAATGAAAGCTTATTTCTCCAGTAGTTTCTTAGAAGGAAAAGATGTCGGTGTTTGGTGGTAATGAATTATATATTTTCCATATATCAGTATTTAATAGCTTAACATTTGACATTACTGGTTTATTTAACACATTTCTGTATATTTCATATATTCTATATATTTCCATAATAAAGTTATCTTGTTTTCATGGTCTTTCCATGACAGTATGCTAGGACTTACAGACTGCTTATTAAAAAATGAAATGTCTAGAAGTCAGCATCCACCCAAACTTGCAAATAAACCCTTTCCTCCAAAATGGTAGTAGTGGTCATACAGTACAGTACAGTTGTCATACAGTACAGATTTCATTTTTCAAAATGAAAATTAGCAAATCTAAATGTACTGTCTGGGATCCATAAAATCATATAATATTTTGCCACCAGCTTCAGTGGAAATAAGACATATTTTTAGTAGGCTAAAGGTAGCTTCAAAATCCACTTTTCAGTTGCCTTTGCAAAACTGCATATTTCCTGATTCAGCTCTGGGATGGCTGCCATCTCTGAGTGATGCCATCATTTGGGTTGTGGTACATAATGTTACAAGCCTGGCATTTCCCACATTTTTCATTCATGTTTCCTCTTTCATAATTTTTCAAGCCTTTTTTTTTTTTTTTTCCATATCATACTTTGCTGAGTTGAGTCTCTTGTACTGAAGATGTCTATTAACATTTCTGGAATCCTTCTAGGGATGCCCCATGTTCCTACCCTAACTCTGACTGAGTGAGAAATTCAAACAGAATGGCATGGTATGCTCAAAGAAAATACAGCCCAAGCTATTGGAATGAGCCATGTATACCAGAAAGAAAAAATGTAAATCAAAATATATGACTCCATTGTTACTGCCAATAGGTTTTGACATGGCAATTCTGTGGGTTTTGTGGTTTTTTACTCTGCTTTTGTGCATTAGAGTGTTCTTTGTGATCTCAAGCATGCGCTCACCTTTAGTTGCTGCTCGCTGCTTCTGGAGTGCCTTTGGTCATCAATATTAAATGAACTTCAGTACTGAACTACCACAGATGCATTTGTGAAAGTGCCAGTCCACCTTCAGCACTGCAAGTGAGGTATAGTGACCTGGGAGCTCTCTGGGCACATTCAGCAAAGGCAGCAAAGCCAGCACCCTGAGGGAAAAGGAAGGAAGCAGAGGATGGTGAGGATGGAGCCACAGGGCTTTGGGGGTGAATAAAAATGAAGTGACAAAGGGCAGGAGAGGAAGAGTGTGCAGCATATAAAGGAAGAAATAGAAATTTTGCACCCTGGCTTCTTCTGAAGTTCATGAATTCCCGTGGATTCTGCAATCCTTCCTAAAATGAGTAACACCATCAGACTTTGGATCCTAGCAGTATGTATTAGTATTCTGCAAATGAATAAACAAACGGCCTCGTTTTGTGACATAGTGAATATGGTCTCCTGTAAAGTTTGTCATAAATTAAGTGGATGGATCACATTTTCCATCTGGGAAGTGCAAAGAAAAAAAATAGCTTAATTTTGTGTTACTCATCCCTTTTCACCCTTAGCTGGGATTAATGCAATAGCTATTTAAGTAGAACTGCAACCAGGAAACTATAGAAGTATTGTTTGTGTAGTCTATATATGCAAAAGGAATTTTTTACCTTGATGTACTAAGTCTTCAAAGAAACACATCATGAGCAATGAAATCCAGGAAAGTAATTATTTTTTTGCTCTAAAAGCTGTAGTGGAATTTTGGTAGTATTTCAAAGCATTTTTCAAAAAAAAGTCAGCAATAGTTATAAATAGTTTTATTATACAACAATTTCTGAAACTATACTACACATTTGCATCAAACATATGAATGTACAACAAAAAATTAATTATTTGGTTCAGTGAAGTTGTCTTGAAAGGCCACAGAAATGTGGCTGGCATTTACCAACTGGTTGCATTTGACTTCTTTGCACATGCAAATAGTGCCTAGGTGACCTCCCCTGCCAAGAGCTGAGCTAGCCTAGCCTAGATCTGCCAAGATTTGAAGAGAAATACTACAATACTGCAAGAGGCATTAAGCCAACCTAACTCACATATATACAGAATATATTTGCGTGCAAGTGTTACTGCACCCATATGTTAAACTGAAAAATTACAACTTTTTAGGACAAGATTGGTTTGAATTAGTGATATCCACACAGGATGCAGAGGAGTGAATAAACAGCTGATGAAGCTGATTTTGAAAGAATGGGCCGAGGTGAGCCACTATTCCTCACTGAGCAGCAGAAGAAATGAAGGACAAGAAGGATTTGAGGGCTTCAGGCTGAGATCAGAACTTGATCTTTTGATGGTTTGTAGTTAGGGTTTGTTTGCTTTTTATCTGAGGTTCAACATGAATGTTTTGCTTGGACTGAGCTGTCCCTGCTGCCACACCTGAGGTGAACACAGCAAAACTGGAAGCTAGGTGTGTTTATCATGTTGGATTGATGTGATTCACTATGTTGATGAAGAAAGGGCACAGGGAACTAATAATAATAATAATAATTATGTGTCTTTAGCTAGTAGAGGTGTAAGGAAAATGCTGCAGGTGGTTAAAACATTTGTGAGTTAAAAACAGTGCTGGATCTGCACAAAGGGGAGCTATCCCCAGTGTAAACTCTAACTGCATTTTTTGATAATCACATTTGTGAAGGTCAACCTTACCTCACACGTATGACAAACCCACTTGCCTGTTAGCATTTCTTATCAGCTATTCCCACAAGGAAAGATGAATATTTGATATGTTGAGTGTATGCAGTATGTGCTTTCTGATGAGATTCCATCTGTAAATAATATTTCCATGATTAAATATTGGGAACCTAGGAGGAATGCATTTATTAAACTATTTGAAACAGAAGCCATAGTTCTGATAACGTTATAATGGTCCAGGATGCATTCCTGGAATGGAGAATGGAATGCACTTCTAAAAAGTACTGAAATGTAGGGAAGCTCTGAAGCCTTGCAATTGTGAATGTAGGTGCCAGGCTGATGTTCCCATTATGAGTAAACAGGAGAGCTTGTAATCCAGAGGCTTCTATTTTGAGAGTGTTCAAGTTCTATAAAGCACCATTATTTTTTGGTATCTCAGTCCTCTACTGTGCTCCAGAAAAACTCAAGGTTTTTGCATCAGTAGTTAAAGATTTCTAGATTATATCAGAAATGATTGTTGCACAAAAAATGCAGCATTTTAGAGGCCTTCTACTTCCAGGTGGGTTGATGCTATTAAAAACAGCATCAAAATCATAATATAGTGATATACTGCATACTGTATTCTTAGGGATAGGATGAGTGATGATTTCTGTCTTCCTGACTTCTAAGTGTAGAGGTATGCACAAAACTCTATCAACACGGAATTTAAGTTATTGACATAATCTTTTGGAAAGGAAAAATACTTGGCAGTAATTCAGAATGCATGAGGAGGTGGTACAGCAGGCATGTAAGGGCATTGAACTGATCGTCTGCTTGTGCAACTATTGGAGTTACTGGAAGGCAGCATTGCCCTTCAGGAGTCAAAATTGTTTTCATTACAGCAGTGTTGAATCAAATATGTCTTCAACACTTGTGTGCATAACTGTTCTGTACTCTAGCTATAAGGTGAAATCTTTCTAAAATGTACCCGTGACTGCAGATGTCCTTTCTGCTCTGCCACACCAGCTCCTCTGCTGTCTAAATGACTTGATACAGCTTTGTAAGTGTTCACTTTTCATACCATTTAACAAAAAAATTGTTCCTTTAAATAACAGTGCCTCATTTGACTTGTTATTGAAATTGTAGGTAACTACGAGGTTTTAACCTGCTGAGACAATAAAATCTTTGATGGCACGGTGTCTCGGTAGACTGGGGAGGTGGGGAGAAATGTTTGCAGCACTTCAGAGACTATGGTTTTGTTCACAGCCTGCTGATTTGGATTAGAATCAGAGATGAGTTTCCAAGTCAGCATGTACAGCACCCTGCCAGAAAGTTGTTCTTGGAGCTGCTGCTTTTTTTAAAATGCAGAGGGAACCAAAAAGAGGGGGGAAAAAAAAAAAAGTTGTAGAGACAACAACCAACACTGTCTGGGCTTTAATGCATTGAGTCCTGGGTGGGCAGTGCATTTTCTCACTTGTGATTGATTTTGTTGTTAGTACAGCAGTGTTAGAAAAGAAAGAGTTTTCACTGAGTCTAGCAGTACAAGCAGTGTGTGTTTAATATGTGAATGAAGCAGTAGTTCTAGCTTTTATATAAAACATAGTGGAAAGCTTATTATATGTTTTATGATTTTATAATTACTATTTACTAATTACTATTTATAATTACTAAAGGAAAAAGACTGGTTTGGGAATTATAAAATGTGCTTTCCTGCAAGCAGATGAACATTTTTTCCATTTTCTTTAAAGAAGAGTGTACAAAACCATTACACTTAGAGGGTTTTAGTCAGCCTACACAACTAAAGTATGTAAAGAATTTCAACACAGTGGTTGTTTGTAAGATGTTTAGACCTGTTCTACTGACTCAAAAACTTGAATGGTAGCAGCAGTAATAATATTTAGCTAATAATATTACTAATAATATTTACTAATAATATTTTAATAATGTTTTTCAAGAAGAAAGCATCAAAAACTTTGCAAGGCACAAGATCCAAACTTCAGGTAAACTGAAGGATAGAGAAATTGTCTTGATTGTCCAAGTCCAAGAGAATCTACATTACTCCTTTAGACACAGGCATGAGCAGGATACAGCACCCCCACTGCTTTTCTGAAAATGTTACATACCCTGATCAAGGTTTTAATACTAAACCAAGCAAAATTACGTTTCTGCCAATTTTGCCTGGATCTGTTTTGGCAGAAGGCTGAGCAAGCAGCTGGGGTGCCTCCTGCAGATGGAAGTTCACCTTCCTTCTGCCTAACAAGCTTTGAGCAAGTATCTTGTTTTCTGTCTGTGATTTCCCATCAGCAGATCAGCACTGATGCCATGTCACAGATACATTATGAGAATAAAGACACAAATTTGACTTGTATTATGGTAACCATAGGCATGTAAGGCAGAACAAGAATGATTTGTTATTGTGTATGCCTGCACTTAGAGTCATTTCAGCAGGGATTCAGTAGTGCAAAGTCTGGGTCTCTGCAGTCCACAGAGAGTGCATAATCAAGACTTCATTTCCATTATTTACTTTCATCCTAAGGCTGATGCAGTTATGCTATATATAAACATCTAAAGGGAATTCAGTTCTAAATTTCACTTTGTTGATCACTTATCAAGTGAGTTCTTGGATATTTGTGCACAACTTGTTTAGAGCAACACAGCATGTATTGGAAGAGAAGGAACAGTTTACAGTTTATTTACTTAGTATTTCATATAGTCCTACCATAATTTTTAGAGAAAGAATTCTAGAAAATTACTAATTGTAAAGCAACCATTTTGATACTTTCCTTGTATCCTTTGTCATTTAAAAACTCTTCCCTGAGAAATGAAAAAGCATGGAAAGATGATATTACTCATCCAGCTTTTTTACTATTGTGCTTTTTATGAGTTCTACATCCTCAGTTTGCAACCTTAAATGGAATTACTGTGTTTGCTAATTGTAAACTAAGTACATAATTAAAACAAAGTTCCTTTTCTGCATTTGGCATTAATTCTTATCTTTTTTATTTTGTAAATTTTGGCAGAGACTACAGGACCACACATATTTGTGAAACACAGTATACTGTATGCCTATATTTTGAAATGACATTATCTTTTTTTCTAAAAGTACTAGAGAGTGGGGAACTCAGAAGCAATTATGGCCTGACAGGACAAATCTTACTGAAAGTACGTGGATTGCTAAACCTTTTAGATGGAAAATTCCTCTCATACTTTTCACATTACAACAGTGAAATTTGTGTAATTATTACAATCAGCAGATATGCAATGTGAATCACAAAGAAAAAAAAAAAAAAGATCAGACTAATATAAAGCTATAAACACATTGAAAGGGGATCTTTAGCACCTTTTTGCTTACAGCAAACTTTTTTTTTTCTTGGAAGCAGCAGAAAGAAAAGCAGTGGGGCTTGTTGACCTCAGCAGGTGTGCTCTTTGAAGGCCTTGGAGGTGCAAAGCAATGAAAAACATTAATTCCAATTCAATAGTAAGAAAGAGAAAGGTGATGTTCCAGAAAACAAAACCTTTTCCTTTCTCATCTGGGTGACAAAGCTGCCTATAAAAATGTTCTCTCATGCATTTTGGGTGAGATCTCTTGTAGAATTAAGTTTGCTCCATGGGCCAGTGCTGGAGGTGCCCTCTGGACAGAGGAACACTGGTTGCCCTGCTTGGAGGTCTGTGATAAGCCTCTGCATCACAGGGGAGCCTTGGAGGAGGATAAATTTAGTGCACAGCCATGGTTTGTTTATAAAAACAAGTTGCCCTGGCAGAGAGTGTTAGCAGCCTTAGAACAGAGGCTGTCAGATCTTTTGGTATCTTGCTAGCTTTTATCTGTGGTCTGGGGGTTGCACTGCCTTCTGCTGTGTCCTGGTGTGCACACCTCTTACTTCAGGCATTGTCATAGCTAGAGAAAGGCTTTTGCTATTATAACAGTGGATTTCTTGACTTGGTTAACTAACCTGGTAATGGAGCCTTTCATGCCATCTGCATCGTGTCAGCAAAGTAATCTTCAGCTTAGACAGCAGCTGGGCATGGTTTTTCCTGACAGATGGTATCCTGTCATCTCTTTAGCAGCTGTTTGGACGTGGCTGTGTGTCAACGCCACCATGATATAATCATTGTACCCTGTGAAGCAGGCCCAGTGTGACCCTTAAGGCACTTGGCATCGTGCTGTTGGTGGCATATTTTGCAAGAATATTTTGAAGAAAGGGTACGGAAACAAGAAATCCGAGCACGTGTCACATATGTCCTTCCTTTGCACACTTCTATGGGAAGCGACAAATGTGTTCCAACACTTTAACAGTAAGTCTTTTGCTGGTTGCAAACCTAAATTTTGGATTTAGATAGCTATATAGAGTTACTATGAAACCATGCCAGTTTTGCAGTAATGTTACATTGTTTTGGCTTTATTCCACTGATATCGAAGAGTCTTTTACATTTAGCATTTAATTGAAGTTCTAGATTATGTCAACCAGCAAATTTTAAAATCAGTGAGAGAATATTTATGCAACTGGTGAAAAGCTGTTTTAAGAACATACTTTCTCTCCCTTGATGTATGTGGTCATGGCAATTTGAGTCCAGGAGGGGATACAAGAGTCAACAGAATCAATGCTCTGAAGAAAAATAGCAACAGGATAAATGTTCATGTTGGAATTCAAATGCTTAACCTGATGGCTATAAGGAGATTCTTTACACTTTTAGACTCCTGTATTGTAAATTCTGAGCGTTAGCCATGTGTTTTACATCTGAAAGCTCAGTTCTCTCCACTGTTTAATGTGCTCACAATGATCAAATGTCCTTTTTTTCCTTTTTTGTTTCCACATATGCATCTTCCACTTAATCACGTTGTGTGCTTTCACTCTGCCTGTGGTTGAAGTCCCAAGTGTAGCACTAACAGCTGTGACACAGTTCCTCCTATGGCTTGGTGGCTCTCCCTGCAGAAGGCTGGGTTGGCAGCCTGAGTGAGTCGTGTGTGTCTGTGTACACATACACAGAGCTGTGTCCAAGCCACTTTGGCCACTATCTCAGAGTTCAAAGCATCTCCAACCTGAGTGTTAATTTTGTCCTGATGTAAATTCTTTTGGTCAGACTGAGTCATACGTAGGACCTCACCACAGGAATCTCATTTTGGTTCTTCCTTCTTTGACCTTTTCTGTGGAGTTAATTAGCAAGTATTGTGACTTATCAGTGAGGACTGGCAGGTGACAGTTAGGTTGTCTATTTCTGCAGGCCGATTATATGTGATTTTACTGCCAGGCAGTACAGCTTTGGTCAGCTACATGCATGTGACAGAAAAAAACTCAGGTGGTCATTAAGTCATTCAATGTTCCTCAGTGTTGATGAAGTATTAAAGTAGCTCAACATACAAATGTAGCACATTCTCAATGTAGTCGAGTGCACAACAATAGACTTAGCTTCTTTGTGCAGTTTTCTCTTTGTTTGTCTTTTTTGCTGACACTGAGAAATAATAGTCCCAAGATTATTGTGGGCGCTCTGTGCTCAGTAGCTGGGGAGGTTTAACTTGCTATTTTTGGTCTAAATCTAATTTACAAAGGAGAAGTGAATAATAACAAATATGTTACTTCTCTGTCATCATTGTTTCCAGTAGATGGTTTAAAAAGCTTTTCAAGGACGTGATATCTTTCAAGACTGATGAATATGCTTTGTTTTACTGAACTGCAGCTTTAAAAGACTAAAAAAGCCTTTTCTAGAAAACATGCAGGTTTCTGACTTTGTGAGGATTCAGCTTTTGCTCTGAGCACATCTTGACACATCACTGCACCTAGGTTTTGCAGCTGCTCTGGTTTGCCCAAGGATCCTGCCAGCTGTTGAGGCTGTGAAGTTAATGGGAGCTGGATTGGTACCCAGGCACACCCAGCTGCAGTTTGCCTGGTGGTTCAGTGACTGACCATCAGTGCAACCAGATTATAGTTGGGTTCTTTGTGCTGTTGGAGGGACTGTCCCTTAGGTGAAACATTAAACAGAAATCAAGTTACTAAAGTTTGAAGACTCAGACATAAAATGTGAGCCCATATATAGCTGTGTAAAGTCTAAGCCTCTGACTTTGTGTTTGACCTACTGTCTTTTTTGATTTCAGTATCACTTTTATGCTTATCCTTGTGTGGTTTGCTGTGTGGTGTGAAACAGCTGTTCCCTTTAACCTGAGCTGGTTGTTGAGAGATGTGTTCTCTATACTGTGTTCACTCTTTTCTGGGCTGTGTTTTGAAGATTAGTTGAAGTGGTTTGAGGTCCTTGGGGCAGTGTTACTGAATGTTTAGCGTTTTACTACCTGCTGTTAGGTACTATTTTTTAAATTGCTTTGTGTGCATGACCTAAATTTGTAAATCTAATATTCAAAATGGTGTGTCAGAAGGTTGAGAGCACAAACCTGTTTATTTGGAGATACGGTTTATTATGGTCCAGTTTCTGACCTTTCACCAGGTTTCCTCATGGAACTATACTAAAAATAAATTAATAGTAGTCAAATAAATAGTTCACATCCTATTCTCCTCCTAAGTAAGAGTCAAAAGAAAGGATAGCAGCTGACCCAGTCACAGCAAGGTCCCTCTTTCTGGTCAAGTGGGCCACTCCTACTCCAAGAAGAAAACCTCCAGAAAGTAAGCAATTCCACTGGTTTTTCCCTGGATGTGTGTAGCAAGCAGGAGTAGAGCTCTTTCTGGCCAAGGGGTGTGAGGCTGTGTGCTTCCCTTGAGCTAGAAGGAAATAATTTTTTGAGAAAAGAAGTTTGTTTACCAAATGCAGTAATACATGTAATTTTTATTTCCATATACTATACTCTATATTTTTTTTTCACTATGAACACTTGCTTTATTATTCTAAACCTATTAACTAATTTCTATGTGTATATTTTGCAATTTGAATGCTTGCATTGTCTCATGGCTAGATTTGCTGTTAAGCAATTATTGGTATCCAGTCAGACTGGATGAATAGAATTGTTGTACTTAGAAAGCTGAATACTTTATATGGCTTAAGAAATGAATTAAAACTGCTACTATTTAGCCTGCAGGTATAGTTTATATAATTTAATCCTAGTTGTAACAGATACACATATATTATGAGCCCATAAACACTGGTGTATTTCTAACTGGGATTTATTATTTCCCTGTGTAGTGTTAGGCAACAAATGAAGCTTCTGTGAAACATTTGTGCTGGGAAACTTTATCATATTATCATGTGTCTTGGTTTTACAGTTCAATCAGTTACAGCGATGAGAGGAGCCTCAGTAAAGTCAAGATATAGTTTGCCAGTGATAAACACAAGGAGTTTGAAGGCCAACTGTCATGCTGACTGTATTCAGTCCTTTCTGACTGATTTCTTCTTCCTGGACTTAGTTTAATTAAGTGTGCATCAGTTCACTGTCTCCATGACCTATTGGAAACAAAGTCTTCTATTGAGTTGCATTTTTTTCTATAAAGTTTTTCTATTGCCACTAATACTATGGGTATAAGGCAGATGCTTTATACAGATGATCCATTCATGTGGTCGTCCTCACATCAGTTCCTTCGATGTCACAGTTTTCTGGAGCAGTGTGTGCCAGGGCACGCTGACTGGCTGCTGCACTGGGAAAATGGGCTCTCGGGGCAGAGAGATCAGGCTAGGAGGAGCTCAGGAGTACATTCTGGAAAGCATGCTCCCTTGCAGAAGTCCTTGGCTGCAGCCCCAGCTGGCGTGTCCTGCCCGCCCTCTGCGGGTGCCCTGACGTGGGGGATGCACCCGTTCACACGACCCCGCATGTGGAGCCTGGAGTGTCCAGGAACAGAAACTTGGGAGGTCTCTAATGGGCTTGGACCAAGCCCTGTGTCAGGCTCAGTGTAGATAATTGACTATCTCTGTGTCTGACATCATGCTTAAGTTCATGTCAAAGACAGAATCTGAAAAAGTAACTCAGAAAATTACAGGACTTCAGGAAGTATCAAACCACTTCCAAACAAACTGGGGGTGCTGCCACATTTCCTATGAGACTTCAGCTCTTCTTCTAGTAGAACAGTGGGAATCAACATTCAGTAAGATTTCAAAGAAAAAATTCAATTTTCTTGGAATCTTAATAACTGGCCTTATTTTAGAGGAATAGAGAATTTTTTATTTCATATAGAGTCATCTTATGTTATTATAAGACAGAAATAGTTTGCTAATTTTCATGATTGCTTTATGATCTTTGTATTACCAGTGACTTTGTTTTCTTAAATCTTCAACTCCTGAGCTCCTTTAGCAGAAATTGTCTTGAACCAGGTTTAATTATACTCCTGCTGTGTAGGCCAGTATTTGGCAAAAATCATTGTATTTGTCTCACTATTCAGATTGCACCAAGCACTTTTCTGACAACTTTATTTGTTTGTTTGTTAAAAAAATTATGTCTCTGAACTTTTGACGTGTGTAATATTCCTCGAGTGATATTTATAAGAGTAACGAAAATTTGCACCTTCTTTTGATGACATGAAAGAGGATGGCAGGGTTAAGTGGAGACCAGCAGATCCTGCTGCTTCCTTCTGATCACACAGTGGCAAACACACATTCCTTTCCATGCTCTGAATTTGCTTTGAAGCACATCTCTGCTATTGGATGTTTCAAAAATTCTTCTACTTTTTGGGCCAAAGCCCTTACATTTGGGACATTGGCTCACCAAGATACTTGTACATGGCCAAAACATATATTGTTCTTAGGAAACTTAAGAACTTTTTTCTTTCCGGTTGTGCATCTGGGTTTTCTTTTTTCTTCCTATTCTTCCTGTTGTTTTTGTTTTCAGGGTGGTGATGAGTTTATTCATTGTAATAGCATTCTAATGCAGTGACATAAATCCCTTGCTAGTAGGAAACAGAAATAACAAATAGCTTCATATACCTTCAGTGCAAAGCACATGAAGTATAGAGTAACAAAGGTCAAATAAGACAAGTTGAAGAGTTATCAGTGCAGTTGGATGTCAGTGAAAAAGTGGGGAAGTAAAAAGCTTTTGCTGTTTCATATGCCCTGCTTGGAGGCTGTTGTGTGCTGAAAAGTCCATTGCTTGATTGCATGCTTATTTCTCTCTAGAAGATCTTTCTTTGGGAATTTTCTTTTCCTTGAGTTTACAGGAGAAAAGACACTTCTTCATGCCTACAGAAAACTTTCTGTTGTTCCTCAAAAATTATCATTAGTAGTGTCAACTAAGTGAAATATATACCATTAAAACCCAAGGGAGGCATGTTTAGGAGGTAGGAGAGGCAGATAGGCTGAATGAACTCTTAACTCAATTTTCTGTAATGTGGGAGGCTAGGAGTGAAGTTTATTAGTTTGGGCTTTATAATAAAAACTTCCTTCTGACAAGTTTTCCAGGGGTGAACAACCAACCCATCCTCCCAGGCCAGTAAAATGTGAACCTCATGGGACTCAATCTCATTAAATGTCTTGGTCACCACACAGCATAATTTGAACCCATAAAGAAAAAACAAATACTGATTGTGTTTGCAGCCATTGTAATTTTTAGTTAAGCCACAAACCGTTAATGGCTGTTTAAAGTAGGGGGTTCTGCATTTTCCTCCTCAAGCATGTGCTGCTTACTTCCTACCCATGCAAATACACAGCCACAACACTTGGTCCCTCCAAGGCCACTGGAAAGGCTTCAGGGTAGTCAAGTTGCACCACAGCTCTAAGAAGGGATCCTGTCTCTGCCTCATACAACTCCCTTAGGGATGTCTGTTCCCAAATGATTTGTTCCTCTGCATAATGAAAGGCCAAGATGCTACCTTTGATCTAACAGGACATGAAAATGGGCCTGGGCATTAATGCCCTTCCCAGTTATGGTCTTGGATGACTTTTGGCAACTCGCTATCACTCTTGACATTTCTGATTTCTCTTTGAGTTGTTTACAAAGGTGCAACTGTTTCTGACAGATATTTGTGCTCAGCCCTATGTTTCTGCTGTGCAGAGTTGCAATTTTACTTTCAATCTGAAGTAAATGGATGCTGACAAATAAATTATCAGATAGATACATTAGCATATTTGGTTTATGATAAGTATCTTCCCACAATCCCTCTTTGTATCCCTAACCTAGAGGGATTCTTGAGATTGGCTGCTATTAAATATGTCCAGGCATATTTAGAAAACTGTGTGCAAACCAATTTTAAGCTGTATTGACAATCTTATATCTAGAATGGTATTTTCTTCTGTTCTTGCTCTCTTTCTGGTTTGGTGTTTCTTTGGGGTTTTTTCCCGTAATTCTCTTATTTCTTGTTGATTATTTCCTCTGCTGGGGTAGCAGTACACTATTGTGGCAGCCCAGTGTTTCTGTACAACCAGATAAAATTTAGCTTCCTATCTTCCAGTAAGACACTGCTGTGTATTTTAAAACATTGAAATAACTATTGTCATTTGTAATAAATAACCCAATATTTTAAATTCCTTGCTTTCTCTTTGTTCTCAAAAGTGATTACCTTTCTTCACTTTCTCTTTTACCTGAAATTAAAAATTGGTCCAACAGAGCATTTAAAGATGCTTAGTTTGCATTCCTGAGAAGTCCTAGTGGAAATTATTGCATTTTCAGTTAAACTCTAAGTGCTTAATATTTTCCTAGAGGAGACCATATTACAACTGTATCAGATTAAAATTTGCCCCTATTTTGTTCTTGTACACTTTTTAAGATTTTTTTAGAGGTTCCTGCTTTATTTCAATCTTTTAACCTTGCCCTATGGAAAATATGGCTCCCAGTCTTTCAGTGGAATCTTGTGAATTCCATTGATTGCAAAAGATGTGAGTGCAGAGGTAAAGATCTAGAGAGGAGGGATCATCTCTCAAAGTGATTAATCTCTTTGAAAGGGCATAAAAGGAAGTTGGAAGTTTTATTAACTGAAGTTACAGTTTGTTACCTTTATATTGCCAATGATTCCTGCAAGAGACATGGATGACCCTGCAGCATTTTTAAATACTTGCAAGAAAACATACATAACCAATGACCTAGGGGCCTGGTGTTTTGGAAAATGCCCACAGCGTTTTGTTCAAGGAGTTACAGTTTCCACCTGTTCTTAGATTTCGTGGGGAATTGTCACCATTAGGTATGGCCTCATGTAGATCAAGTAAACTGATAATTATTTGTAAAGTGGAGTTATCTCTTTGGGTTCTGCTTCACCTCAATAAATCATGGCAGGTTCCTTCATATGGAGCTTTAGAGAATCTAAGCTCCTCCTGCTCTCTCTTTAACCACTGATTTCCCTCTCAGTGAGAATATACAGAGCTGGTCTGTATATTTAGGAGACAAACTGGTCTCCTAAATTCAGTACCTCAGACTGTATGACTCCACCCAGCCTGCCCAATCAGCTAATGTACAAGTTCACACTTTTCTGGAATTCAGCTCTATTAATGCAAAAGAGAGACTAGTGCAACCCTGCCTCAGATAACCTGGAATTCTTACCGTGGAACTCCTGAGCCACTCTTAATCGCTTATTTTTCCCTGAGTCAGAAAGGGTGATGGAGCCGTTTGTTTTTGGAAGAATACCCTGTTTTCCTCCTCCTAGAATGTTTGCAGTCCTGACTTTGGGCCTGTGGTTTGTGCTGCCACACAAGGTATTTTTGACTTTCTACTCATCTTCCTTGCTTAATATTCAAAGCCAGTTGTTACATACCACTTTCCTGTGTTTTTCTTGCCTGCTGATTTGCTCCAGAAGATGATACTTAGATTACTTGCAATCCTAATGGCCAGAGAGGATTTGGCATTGGTTTGGGTTGTTACTATGGCTGAGTGACTCAATAGCAATGGTAATGTATTTACCCTGGAACTCCCAACAGAGAGAACCAGACAGGAGGGAACCAAAGTTTCCAATAAGAGCACTGCTCAGTCAGTCCATTCAAAATGCAAGTTGGGGGCATAAAATCTTTCTGCCAGAAGCACATTTTAAAAACTAGTTAAAAAGGAAGAGGTGCTTATATGTACCCCCTTCCAAAGTATTTAAGACACTATAAAACTTGTTTGTTTTTTTTTTTTTTAATTGATATTGCAGTAAACTGATGTTATGTAATATGTCACCCTTGTCCTTCTGCACAGACATTCAGAAGCTGTTGACTGTGGCCCCATCTTGAGAAGTTTATAATCCAAATAAACAAGACAGACCAAAAACAGAAGGAGAAATAGACAGATGAAATGATGCACCTATGGTTCTGCATCTGGCCAGTAGCAGAGCTCAAGTTAATCTAAGAGGTGCTTGTCACAAGAAATAAGTTGTTTCAGTAAGAAAAACCTGGTTGATGCCAGCTACAAGCTGAGTCAATTAACTTTTATAAACTACTCACTATCATTTCAGAGGCAAGACATAGGAAAAATGTGTTGATTTAATGTATTCACAAACTGAGACAAAAGAAGTAAGAGCATCATCGACCGTGTCATGAAATGGAATCAGAAATAACATGGCTCTTATCACAGTGGGATATGCTGACATACACACCCAAAATAATTAAGTGCTCTTTACCTTGACATACCTTGGGCCTCTTGCCCAGCCTGGAAATGAAACCTGAGATGATTTTAGTAAGGAGATAACATAAAAGGGGGTCTTTATTTGAAGGCCTTCAGGAGCAGTTACGGAAAGATGTCCACAAAAGCCCACCCCCACCCAGGGGTGAGTACATTTTTGTAGGTTTTAGGAAATTAGCATAATTGATAAAAAGCATCATTTAGGAGGACAAGTGGTGATGCAATTCCCCTCCAGGTCAAGCCCCTTCTCTGGAGCCCCCCTTTTGGTGCTAGTTGTACTTTGTCCATGAGAATGTATCTCAAAGAGTTGTTCTCAGCCTTGGTTCCTAGGAAGAACCAAGATAGTACTGGAGCCTTGTACCTCCCAGGGCTTGGAGCTCTGGAATTTGTTTTGTCTTTCTGCTTAAGGAAAGGCCATGGAAAAGTACTGAGAAAACTAGCTACTAATACAACAGACTACAGAGCTACAAATATATGTGTGAAGAATACAGAGAACATATAAAAGAAAAAAGGCAAAACCTAAATGGCATCAATATAGCAAAAAAGATGAGATTCTGGAAATATTTTAATATTTTATCTATTCCAGACTGGTAATGCATATTTTTATGTCCTCATATCTAATCATCAACAGTTATTTTATGCCTTTTATATTCTTAAATTTCTTCAGTACGGAGGCAAGCTTGTTTAACTACTTGCTCATTTCTGATTAGAATTTTTCCCCAAGGCTATTGACATAGTTTTCCTTGTTCAATTAAATCTAGCTAAGGACTAATATTTCCTGAGTAACAGTATCATTGCAGCAGAGAAAGCAGTTCAAACAGATTGCACTCTATACTCACTTGTTAGGCAGACATCCACACACTAACGTTATTAATTAATATGATTGATAAGTCGTATTTTAATTACAGTAATACAATAGTTATAAATAACTTTGCATGGTATTTAAAATGCCCTATGTGAACAACCAAGGGATTTTTGGTGTCAGCTACTTGGAGCAGAATTTGTGCAGTGTATGAATAATGTGGGGGCCAAGACACAGAACAAAAATTGTCTTTTAGCAGCAGGATTTTACAATTTTGAAAAAGAAATGTTATCACTTGGACCTGGGCTCTCTACCATCTCACTTGGTATGCATAAGTTCATACTAGCTGAAAGGATAATTTACCTTATTAGAGAGCAGGAGAAAGGGAATCGGAACTGAAGGAGATAAACCTGTATTAATCACATGATCTCGTGAAATAATCAGTGATCATTTATCTGTGAGCAGCCTCTAGATACGTGCAGCCTGACAGAACCTGCAAACATTTACTTGCATGAGTATTTTTTGGCGTCTATGAAAAGTCACCTTCTTGTTGCTTCTACGAATATGTTTTCAGGACAAATAAGCAGGTTTGCTTTGGCTTATTGTGCAAGGGGCAGGGGGATACGAGACAGTACCTAATGTTATCAGGAAATTAATGCAAATGTATTCAAATTGCAGATATTTCATTGCCCTCCCTTCCTTCCTCTCCTCATATGTCACTTTCTTTCTAAGATGCTAAGTCCAAGAAGTTAATTTGTCGTCCTGTCTGAATGATTTTTGTCCTGCTTGGAGGTTTTTGATACAATTACATTTGAGTTCACTACAGTTAAAGAGAATTAGATCTTTTTTACTTCAGTGGCCCAAAGTCAATCATTGAAACAAACCAACCCTTTAGTTAACTGTTTTCAGATTTTTTTTTTTACTGTCTGTTACAGTTGTCACTTGAGGTACCAGGTGAGGCAAAGTTGTATTTTTATCATACTGAAGAAGTTAAAATTTATCATATTCAGGAAATTCTTGTGTCATCATGTAAACATTTGATATCTAGTCTGAATTAATCATTCAGGCTTCTTTTGTAGTCATTAGAGAAAAACAAAACAAAACAGGAACCTACAGAAGAAGGTTGAAATCAATAAGAAAAGAGAAAATTATGTTAGTTTGGATGATTTAGGTTCTTGTGTTCCTGTTCTTTCTCCCTCATTGACCAGAATGTTTCTCCCCAGAGTAGTCATTGTTAAGGTTTCCCTTTTCTCATGCCTAAGGCTGAAGCACACTGCCCTCATCATCTTGTCATGTTTTAAGCCTGAAGAAGTTGCTGCATTTTGTGGCAGTGCAGGAGTTGTGACCATTTAGTTTGGTGTGAGGATGGAGGATGAACTGAAGGATGGACTTCTCTGTGCGTACCTTATCTCACAAGTTGTCAATCATTAATCATTTGATCTGCATTGTTCTGTTTCTAGACAAGCATGATTTGACATGATAAAGGGGCAGGCCATCGATAGGCAGTGACAAGTCTGGGACAGCCCACTTTGCCTCTTGTGACTGTACTCAGGAATTAAACCTCTGAGCACAGCAGTCTCACGTCTGCATGGTCTCTTTCTTGTGGCACATGGGAAACAGAATGAAGTACTAAAGGGACAGAATAGTTCCCCAGATTCCAGCATGTTTCCTTTGTTATGAGATGCATTGAGAATTCTTTTGGAGGACCTGTTTTGGAACATGAAGTGGCATTGCTGTACAGAATTTACCTGTAGAAGAGATGCAAGTAGCTATGACGTGACCAAAGCTAGAGTAAAGGAAGTGCAGTATGGCAGGGAAGTATAACCACAAATTTAATACACCAGTTGTGCACCTAAGCTGGCATCTAGGTGGGAACCAAGAGCCTAAATTCAGAATATTAATTCAGGAAAATCCAGCCAGGCTTACATTCAGGTATTTTCACAGATGTAAACTGTACTATGTGGAAAACCCTGCACAGTTTTCTTAGTTTCTCTTTGCATTGGGTTGGCTGCCTAAGGTGTGTTGGCATGCAGAACAAAATCATTTCTCTGCCTAAGTTCTTTGGTGAGCCTTATATGCATGGTCAGGCCTTACCAATCTGCTCCAAATTGTCTGTGATAGCTGTAAAAAAACTCAAAAAAACAGAAGGACAATTCCTGAAATATTCTCAAAAGTAGCTGGATATTTGTGCTTTCCTCAGTTCTGCCTTAGGGTTGCTGTACCAGGAGAGTCTGACTGGTATTGCCAAACTGAGGATGACATTTCTGAAGAAGATTGTCCATGCTCTAGGTTAGTTTACAATACCAGGACTAGAGCCCAAGCATCTGAACTTCTGTGTCATTTCTTACCCTAAGCTAATATTTTAACAGTTTTTGAAATTTTACTGGTAGCCAACTGGTAAATATGATAAATTTGGAGACTTCATTTCTGACAGTTCTTTGGAAAGCTGAGAATTGATTCTTAATGCTTTAATACTATATTTTATGCCAGTGGTTCTCTGTTTGTTTTGTTGGTGTTGAGACTTGAACATTCAGAGCGATGCAGTGAAAAATCAGGTCAACAGACACTGGTCAGTGACAATAAAATCCAGTGTTGTGTGAAGTGTTTTAATTCTCAAGCTAGGGATATTCACATAGCAAGAGTAGATTTGATAACTTTTGTAGCACAAATGGAAAAGATCAGTATACCTAGATTGTAGTGTCTTCAGTTATAATATTTAGGTGTTATAATAGATTGCCATCAAGAATACATAAAAATAAGTTTAAATTATTTATTCTACACTAAATTTGCATCTGATGTAATAGACCCCTTCTTCTAGGAACTTTCAGTGCCAGTAAACCACCCAGTAACCCAGCACTGAATAGCAAACAGAGCCAAGCAAGAGGAGCAGCTATGAGAGATCATTTAACAAAGCTGAAAGTTATTAGGATAAATGCTAGTTTTTATAACTGATAAACAGTTTGTAAAAAATAGAAAGATGACAATATACTGTGAAATGCTATGAAGGTGAAGTTATTTAAGGGAACTAGTCAAAATATGTCTTACATAATAGTGAAAGCCCTATTTAATAAACACCAGCTAAAAGACTTAAACCTGTTGAAAATATTTTTCATTCAATGTGAGTTCAAAAGGTCACTGTTTGGCATTCCTCCTCATGGCCAAATCTACTGAAGTTCACATGCCTTTAGTAAACAAATTCTGATTAAAAGCTCTTCAGAACTGTCTCTATTTGCTTTGTCACAATCACATTGTAGATATTTTCTTTCTACAGCAATCAAATTCATGACATCTATTTAATGGAGCTAAAATGGATTGTGCATTAGGCAGCATTGCTTTATACAAAAGAGAACCACTAAAACATGTGTACCTGTAAAATAGAATGATTTAAATGTATTATACAATAAGCCTAAACGGTTAGCAGGAACTTGAATTAGAATACTACCTTGAACATAAAAATGCCTTTAATTTGTTTTTTATTTTAGCAAACATACATTAACTGAACTTGATAGTAATTCTGAAAGACAGGTAAGTGTTGTTATAAACATATAGCAGATGGTTAAACTGACATAAATGGAGGGTGAGAGGTTTGTTCAAGGTCAGAGAGCAAGTGCCCAGGAGTTCTGACATACAGTTAGTTCCCTGTTCTGATCATGAAACAAATCTCCTTTGTTCTATGTATTCGCCCATTACACTTTAAATGAATAGCCATATTATTCTGCTTGTGCTTCCAAAATACAAGTACAGGGCATACAGAAGAGACACAATCTGTGATTTTTGCCTCTAAATTAATGCAATTTTTCTTTAAGGATTAGGGGCACAGAGTTGTATGCTGAGGACACTTGCATCATCCTCTGCTACAGTGAGTAGTTTGCTGTAGAGATAAGTGGATGACTGTGGTTGATTTCTCTCCTGTTGCCACTTCCTGTCCTGTACCTGCAGTGTGCCAATTTTAATCTGTCAGGAATCTAAATACCCTTCAGGTTTGGTTTGCTGATTGAGTCCTTCCTTCCTTGAACCTCCAGTTTCTATACTGAACCTGTAGGAGGCTGACATAGTGTTTTATCGAGTACGTTACTCATCTTGACTCTTCCGCCTTTTTACCTGAAAGCAAAGTTCTTTTTTTCTCTTTGCCGTTGCTCAGCATGTCTAAATACACTGGTTGCTCAGTTCTGTTAGAGCCTCTCGTTGTCTGAAAAAGATAGTGTTGTAATCATGAGATGTTTCATAACTGAAAGTTGAATATAAACAAGTAGGTTTTATCTATTTTTTTTTTCCTATCTGTGTAAATGCAAACGAGAGAATTCTTATACTTTTTTCCTCACTTTTGGCCAAGTTCGTAATGGTCATCTTGATGAATAAATATGGCAAGTCTAGTTTAAACATGGAGTGAGTGACTGCAGAAGGTTTATTTATTTTAATGGCTTTCCATTCAGATTAAATATAAACAGAAAAGCATAAAGGTTGTATCTTAAATCCAAACCATAGTTTTGGCTGAGGTTATTAAGTCTGAAGCATCTGGACTTCAAACAAACAAACAAAACAAAAAATATCTCTTTTTGCATATGAAATACATTTGAAATAACTTCCTCTTGCTATTTCATTTTCATTTCAAAGGTTTTTTTGTACATTACGAAGTGCAATCCAAAAAACAACCCGGTCAAATAAGTACCAAACTGTTACCTTCACTTTACATATGTCAGAGAGTTTATGGGACATGTCTAAATCAAAAAGCAAAACACCACAGAATAGGATTTAGAGCTGAGAGGACTCTAATCCACCAGGCTGTGCTCAGCCCACAGAACATGACTTTTATTGTGCACCCAAATACCAGCTGGTGATCACTTGAAGATTGATGGTAGCATGCAGCTCTGGAATGTGCTCCTAAATTCACTCTTTGTGTCAGTCTTCATGGTGTGAAAAAGAGTGAAAAACGTTTGTGTTCTGTGTGTTTAAACAGCACTTGTGCTGCCCACTGAGCATGGCTGCCCACAGGCTTGGATCCCTCCTGCTCCCAGGAGCCAGCAGTAGGGACAGCCACATCCTATAAATGACGCCTAGCAGTGACAGAGCCAAATCCATACAGAAAAAAATTAAGTTTAAATAAAATAATTTTCACTGCACACATGCTTGGAAATACTTTATTTTTAAAGTTAACATTTAAACAAAACTCACCCCATATCTTAATTAATTTAATATTGAAAAATATTGAATTTAATATAAAACTCAAAACTGTCCTTGATGTTCAGCAACACAAGCAGAAAACGTGGATGATGAAATGAATAATTTCCAGTTGTGTCCAACCACTGAAGTTCTCTGGGGGATATGGCCAAACCCCATATTCAATGAAGCAGGTTGTGTCATAACACTAATTTGAAAAAAAAAAAACTAACTTAATGTGCAATCTGATGAAACCACATAGCTGTTTCTCCAATGGGATTGAATGTATTTAATATACCAGAAAAATCTATTTCAAGAGAAAAAAGAACCAGCGTTTAAAGAGAGGCTTGACCTTTGCTTTTCTCCCAAACCAAACTTTCCTTGGCTTCAGAAAGCATCCCAAACACCCACGTCCAGAAAGCAGCTTGCTTTCTGTCAATGGAAAAGGCTGGGTGGCCTTGCAGCTGCAAAATAAAATTTAATCCAAGAGCTCAAATTAGGTTACCAGGGGTAGTACAGTGGATACTCTACAAAGCATACAGAACAACAGATAAATAGAGGAAAAGGAATTAAGAATATTGTGGAAAAGTATTCTATCATTCTAAAATTTCTCTAAATAGAAATAACAATGGAAAATTTGGATGAATGCAGTTGTGACACGACTGTGGAATCGAGCGTGGCTGCTGCTTTTGGTGAAATTTGTTATCTCCAATATAATGACCCTTCTGGCATCGTGTTGAACTAGGGGTTCATGGAAGGTTCACTGAGCAGGGGATGCCATTTGTTGACCTCCAGCTGCTTTGTTTTCTCACATAGTCGAGTGAGAATAAGTGTTTCTTTTATCCTTCCCAGATGTAAAGCAGAGCTTGCTAACTATCTTGACTTGGTATACAGAGATGATTATCTAATATATAGACAAGAGTATGTAGACACCAGGTGTATGCATCCCATTGGCATACTGATACTGAGGAAACAAGAAAACACACCAAAAAAGAAGTGGTTTACCTATTTGTGTGTGATACCCACCATGCCACAAACACACATGTTTGCTTGGTTGTGCTATGGGCAACTTGGCTGTTTTTATGAGCATCCCACAAAATTAAATTATTTTTGTGTATAAAAATACTACCCTTTAGTTCAACAATCAACTGAAACAAATTTATTACTGTAATTGTTTTGAATGAGAAATACCGCCTTCCAAAGTTTCTTCAGCTCATAACTGGGTAAATTTTACATTATTTTAATGAAGAATGAATGAAAGCTAAGCACTGGGATTTAGCTTGATCTCTTTATGCCTGATGTTTGCCTGATAGCTAATCCTAATTTGATTAAATTGATAATAGTAATAATAATGAAACTGTAACCAAGCCTGCATGTACTAAATTGCCCTATTTTGTACAGAGTAGTGGTCAGAAGTGACTGGTGGAGATAGGAACAATATATTTTAAGGAGATCTGTGGATAAAGTAGCATGGCTAAAGTTGCAGTACAGTTGGTAACATCAATAAAGGCAAGGATTATTGCAGCAAGGGCAATAATGCCAATTGTAGACATAGAGAGAATGGCTGAATCTCTGGGGAGGTTGCTCTTTGAGGGAGAGAAAGGAATATAATTGAAAGGATTCCTCTGCCTTGCCACAGTGAAGTGGGTTCTTACTTTATTACAGAAACCATAATGAAATTTTTCAGTGGATGAGCTGCGTTTTCTCAATTAGTTTTTATTAGCTCTGGTAACAAATAATTCAGCAGCTTAGTGAAAATATGCTCAGAGAGAAAAGGACTGCGTGTGAGCTGATGTTAAGACCTTTTTCAGTCTGAAAAGAAGTTGGGAGACTGCTATCAGGTGTTGATTATTCTGAAACATTTGATAGATCTTCACTACAATTCAGTGTCACGGTTGTTGGTACATCAGCAAAGATATATTAACATCTCAGAACTTCACACTGCTACTCCCCAGTAGCTGTCAGTTTTGCAAAAGGCAAATTCTGTCTTCACTGTCTACAGACTACCTCGATACATCTGCAAAGTACTCACTTAGATTGAACAGAAGGATAAATTTGCAAAGAAAGACAATTCTAGCAGTAAAACAACTTACCTTTCATTAACCTTACTTACATTCTCGCTCTTCCTCTCTCTCCCTTCCCAATATTCAAAGATGTCTCGCCTGACATCATCTGAGCCATCTGTTTGTGGGGAGTAAATAGTCAGGTACTTAAACCTAAGCCTTAAAAGGTTTGCTTTTATCACAAAAGAAATAGCCTGAATGAGATGCAAAACTAAAGAGAAGTCCACTCAGCCTTGTTCTCCCAGTGGCCAGCCCATTAGTGGCAGATGGGATAAAGATGTATGATTCAGAAAAACAATTCCCAGATCTCCTGTTGTTGCCCAGTTCTGACTTGGAGACTATCTCAAGCTTCAGTCTTAATTATTTTTTTGGGCAGACAATTACAATAATTCACTTTCTTCCACTTCTCATATCTCTCTGTAAATTTGTATCAAACAGTTTCAGTGTCTGCATACAGTCAGGGGTTTAGCTGTCCCGTTAGTCTGATCACTACTTGGAACATTTCTCTGTGTGCCTGAGCTGATGCTCAGGAAGAAGTGCAGCCATTCTTCCAGTGGTGTGATTGGTGGCCCACTAAAAAAAAAGAGGAGAGAGAAAACACAGGAGTTTACAATGAAGAGATATACTTCTCACAGAAGAAGTAAAACTATGTGGAATCTGTCTGACTTCTCCAGGGTGCAGCTTTTTTTTCTCACTCTGTCTCAAAAATAATGTCATACTTGGCAACCAAAAGCTTCTCACTCCTGCATCTGGAAAACAAAAACATTCCTAGTGCCAATGGCAAAGCTGCTGTGTGCACCCAGGCTGAGCTTCTGCAGCCTTCGGGCAGTGTGGCAAGGGCCCTCTCTCTCCATGGGTTTTGGAAAGCAACCAAAGGGTAAACTCTGTGTAAGTGTGCAGACTTTGAAGTGTGCAGCTCTTGGAGAGCAGCTTTCATGCTGCAGAGCTGTTGTGCACAAGCTTGTTGCGCACAAGGCTTGGAGGAGACTGGCTCCCATCTGACATGGATAACTCAGCTGCAGTAATCTTAAACCCAGTTGGCCTGTCTTTATGGCTCTCCATGCTTGCCAAAGTTGTCCTTTTTGTTTTGGGACCAAAAATGAGAACAAGGCCTGGACAGGATAATCGTGAGCAGAAAAGAACAAGGTAATATTTGAAAATAGGATGTATTCTGGAACGTTCTGTAGAATGGCAGTATTTGTACCATCTTCTGAAATAAAACACGCAAATTGCATTTATATAAAACTATAACTGCACACTACTTGCTAAAAAAAAGGAAGCCTACTTTTCAATGTTTTTATTGAAATGCCTGTACAACTTCAGAGGAGTTATTCGAGGTTTACGGTGAGGTAAATGGAGAAATAACCTGAAGTTATGCCCAGAAGTGTCTACAGCCTAGTGAGACTAGATGGCTGGAGGGTGTGGGTGGTCTTGCATAATGCTCAATGAAGGAATCTCAATCCTGCAATATTTGGCAAGACTTAGGATAGCTGTGTAACTGCAGTTTGAAATACATTGACACATTTTTCCTCTTTGTTTTGGAGTGGGTTTTCTGTTGTGGAATGTGGTATGATTTCACATGACAATATCTGTGAAAATGAAATAATTTCCCTTTATAAATTCTATTTAAATTCTTCATAATTTAAAGTTTCAATAAAGAGGCATGGAACATCGTGGGGTGTCTTGGGTTGATAAGTGTGCCACAAAGCCATGTTAATACATTTTGCCACACACGAGTGAGTGGCTTTCTCTTCTTGTGTGTTTGCTTTTGCTTAGAAAGCACATTCCTTCTGCACAAAACTGGCAGCTGCCCACATCTCACAGGATCTGCCCCTCCTTTTTCCTTCAAAGTACTAAATAAAAGATGAAAAATTCTGTTACAGATCTCGGTAATTTTAATAAAACAACACTCTGTCATGAATTATTTCCCTTTTGGTACAATCTTTTAAAAGGCACAATGTTAAAAGCCAGTTAATACTCGAGTGTGATTTTTTCAAAGTCTGTGAGTTACCAGGATTTCAGGAGTTTTGTGTATCTTGCAAATTGTGAAAGAAAAAAAAAAGATCCATCTACTGACATATGTGAACGCTCTGCTTAAGGTCAACTGTTAACTGGTATGTCTTTTCCTATCAACACATGGTCCCCTTCACAAAGAGCTATTGAGTGTTTTACTGCTCCTAATGTATATGTTGAGCTGCTCAAGGTGACAAATTGTTCTTCAGACAAGCTAGGGCCACCTCTGGGCCTGATTCTCCAAAGACTTCACCTTGGTGCTCTGATTTCCCTTTATAAAAGACTTCACTATCTCAGTCTAGAAATGTTTAAATTTCACTCTCAACTCCTGTAGCAAATACACCCAGAAGTATTCAAGGTGTATATTTAAAACAAATAATATTTAGATATCATTGACATTTCCTTGTTATTTACTTTCATTCCAAATGCAGCAATTAAGTTTACTTCTAGCAGATTATACATTTTACTTCTGGGCAAAAAGAGGGCTGTGTTTCAGCCTGTCCTAGCTGAACTCCCTTCTTCTCTCTCATTCGAATGATCTTGTTAATTAGTGAGCACTTGTAAATCTATTTTCTCCCCTTTCACTTGCTCTTTTTTTTTTTTAATAACAATACAGTTAAACCCCTTTCAGATGGATTCATAAGCAAGCAAGTGTGCACATCTGTGTTTTCTAGTTCTTATGAAGCTATTACCTCATATATAAAAAGCCAGATTTAATTGTAACAGCATTAAAGAAAAGAGTAAAAACTCTCATGCTTGAAGAAGAGATAAAGAGATGAAGAAAAGGTCAGAGGTCCATCTAAGTTTTTTGGGCCCTGTGTGGTTAAGGCACACAAGGGACTGACCAGTAGCACATCTGGCTACCCATGGCTCTTTGGTGAGATGACTGTGTCCCCATTCACAATGGGATTGGCTTGAGAATGGCTGAGGGATGGGTTTTAGTTTGAACACTTGAACACGCATGAGCGGTGGCAAAATGCTTCTGCACCTCCCTTATCTCAACCCCTTAAGCAGAAGGAATCAATACATATATCTTCAAAGAAAAGGAATATTGACAGTCCAAAGGTGACTCATTCTGAAGTTTTGAAAATAAATATTCTGGCTTTATTTGTTCTCTTTCCGTACATAAAATTGAAAAAGTAGTCACTGGTGTTCTCAGACTTGCAGTATTATAGCAGACTATTTCCACAAGTACTGTGTAAACTATAAAAATGATGCATTTATTTCTTCCATGTCTTTACACTAAAAAAATTAAAAACAAAGCCAAGGAAACAATAATTAAACTTGTTAGATTCTTATGAAGTCTGATACCGTTTAACTAAATCTTTTCCATTTCTGCTAAAATGTTACAAAACAGAGAGATTTGTAAATACAGAGTAGAAAGGAAAATATTTAAACTAAAATAAAGCAGACCTTTTCTTCTGGCTGAAGTTTTCTGGTTTTGGAGGTTTTTTTAATGATTTTTGGTAACTTTGCAAATACCTCAGATATCAGTCACATTCTTAAAATCCATGACCATTCCATTCAATGGTAGCAACATTATGCGTAGTGTCTGTATGTCCAAATTACTTTTCACCTATTTAAACATGACTTGTGGGCAAAAGGGGACCATTTCCATTTGATGTTATAAGCAAAAACATTGTCCTACTTAAATGTTTATTTCTATGAAAAAAAAAAAAAAGAAAATGAAAAGAAAACTGGTTTCATTCGAGTTCCTAGAAGGTGAGATTTTACATTGCAGTCACACATTTGGCATGGGCTGGCATATTTGTTGGCACAAACTCAAGGCATAATGAGGCTTAAGAGAGTTTTGCAGCCTCCATAACCAGAGGCTAACATTGAGCTTGCTGCTAGATGTACACAAGGCGTGTGATTTGTGCACCCCACGCCCCATGAGGATGTAAAATAAAACAGCATTGTATTGCTGACTTCCACATCACCAGGGCTACATAAAATCCATGCCAGTTTGGGCAGCAGAGGTTCCCTGGGGAGATGGAGCCCATCTTCCTGGAAAGCTGTGTTTGTGCCCTTCACTGTGGTGCTCTGTGTGAGTGGATTGCTCTGCTTTACTCCCTGCTTGTTTCTGAGGCACAGACACCAAATCTCTGCTTTTGCTCTGAACTGCCCCATAAACAGCCTTCTGAGACTGAATCCTTATGCCAGCAGGGGAGAGAAGGAAAGCGTATTATTTCTTGCACTCTCCCACAGGGGATCCTAAATTAAAAGCTTGACAGACCATTCTTGGCTTGCTCAAAGAAGCCCTGCTAGGCTGGAAATCCAGGGATGGTAGAGTGCAGGCATGGCTGCATGCAGTCTCTCACGTGTCGTAGTTTATTCACAGTTTATCAGTGGATTAATTCAGTGCTTTCAGCTTAGGCTAGGGATGCTTGCATACCATGGCTGTAGCTTACCAAGCCCTGCAACATAAAGATAATTCTTGATTATGTTGAACGCTCAGTAATAAGTGGTTATGTGAGTCTGCAAAAAGGAAGCTACATTTTGGGAAGGTCCTACTGCATAAATTTCAGTAACAAATGCATCAAACATCCTTATAAGATGTCAGCCAAGGAAGTCACTTAGGATCT
Source organism: Leptocoma aspasia (assembly GCA_013399835.1). Lineage (NCBI taxonomy): Eukaryota > Metazoa > Chordata > Aves > Passeriformes > Nectariniidae > Leptocoma > Leptocoma aspasia. The sequence continues at coordinate 1,120,069 of VXAX01003036.1, read as the reverse complement.
TGCCTCTACATATTAGAGATTATTATATTCCATTGTCTTGGAGAGTCAGGCTGTTTTCAACATTGTGCTTCCAGTGAATTTAAATTAAGGAGTGATGAAAGTTTGAGTGATTAAATAAGACATTCAGAGGACTACCTGATGGATCTAGCTCATTTATCCTTATGCAGGCTGAACAATATGGTTATAATAGGCTTTGTAAGATAACTACACCTCCCTGCTTACCCTGTCTCTAATAGCTGAAATGGTTTTGTTCTGGCCAGCATATTTAGGTTTCTTACAAAGACTTTCGTGATGTCAGTAATGGATATTACACAAATACTTTGTTATTTCTTCTGTGAGAAAATGACTTTTTAAAAATAATACCTTTTTGTGGTGGATTAGAAGGATAATTAAAGAGTAGGACTTAAACTGTCTAATTGTCAGTAAGCTGTGCACTGTGTACAGAGAAAACTCCCACTCATTGGGATCTCCAAAATGTGCAGTTCAATAATAAGTGTAATTCTGGGAAGAGAATTCACTGAAGGTTTTGTTTCTTTGTTAAAGCAACCTGTCCTCTAAGATCAGATTTCTTACAATAGGGATCAAGTTGATATTGGTTTTATCCCTGAGGAAAGGCAAAATTTACCAACTGATGAAGAAAAACTACGAGCAAAAATTATTTTTGTATCATTAAGGTTGAAAGTTACTTGTATATTGTTCTATTGTCAAATATTTTTTTTTAATATTTAGAGAGCTGTCTGTAGCATCATTCTCTATACAGGTTTTACTGCTTTCAATATTTGGTTAACTTCTCAAAGCATGGAATAGAATTGGTCTGAATGTCAGTAAATGTCTACTTCATTTTTTGACAAAAACTTTTGTTTGAGAGACATGGAAGACAATGCGAAAGGCCATACAGCATCTTTGCAGCCACTGCTTTCTCCAAGCAACAACAACCAGATATTAAATCTTTAAAACTCAAATCTTGGGTGGTTGTGTGGTAATTTTTGTTGAATGAAAATAAAATTTGATTAGTTATGAATTCTCTTCCTACTTGCTTGAGTAGCCCAGAGAGTGTAATAAGCTGTAAGCTTCAGCATTAAAAGAAATAAAACTAATAAATCAGTGTGAGAGTATTTGTTTCACAGCTTTCCTTCCTTTTAAGAGTGGTGTTGAGTCTGGTAACCTGGCATAAGGTGTTCTTCTCATCAGCAGCTCAGTGGAGGCATTTTACCTTTCAGGAGCCTTGGAAAGAATAATACCATTTCAAAGAGGTTAAAATGCCAAGAAAATAATGGATTTTGATAAATGAAAGTTGTGGAAATCTGTTGCTGTCTTTTTCTCTTGTTTGAAAGCAATCACCATGGTCATGATTATCTTTTACACCAGCCATGGTGTTCTCATTGTCAGCCACTGTCAGCCAGGGAGGCAGTGAAGAGGGACATCATGGTGTGCAGTCACTGCTCACATTTACCCCGTGCTGGGTGGGAAACCCTCCCAGTTCATCTGTGCTTTCCTGGCATATCAAATGTACAGTTAGGAGAAGGTTCAGTTTCACCTTACAGCTGCCAAATGTTACGGTAAAGTTAATAATGCCCCAGGAAAAGGGGTGGGCACAAGTGTCTGAGACCGGCTGTGAGAATTTCAGAGGGCCAGGGGTACTGGGTGTTAATGGCACTCTGCTGGTGGGTCTCCCAGGTGCCTGGGACAATCCTAGCTAAAAGCTTACAGGGAGGAGTTTTTTAAAGTGTAGAAAAACAATTGATTTTTCAAGCACTAAAAAAAGGCTTCTAAAAGTACTGTGAACAATTTTCATATATACTTAACAAGTTCTTTTTTCAGTTTGTAGGCACAGATTGTAAATCTTGATTGTATGTTTATCTGTTGTTGAGGGATAAGATAAATACTATTTGGTTTTTTTTAATATTACCATAAATAAATGCATGTAGGAAACTCAGCTGCTGAAAGCTGTCTCACATCTAAATTAATCAGAACACAATTATCTTTCAGTAACGTGATGTTTTTCATCTTCCTATGAAACTAATTAACAAAGATAAAAAATTAATTGGAGTTATGTATCATATTTATCAATGCAAATTATATTCTGATAAGATAAATTCAATCATTAGTTCTCTACGAGACAGGTATGAATCCTAGGACTTCAACTTTTGCCTGCTATTAAAAATGGCTCTCCAAGTAATTAAAAAAAAATTGCTTTCAGCTAAATATGTGTTTTGCAGAAGGTGTGTACTTTAGGAACACTTCTTCTGGAGCAATTGGGTTTTTTTTAATAGAGCACATATGCAGAAATATTTGTGTTTTGAGAGGTTTTTTTTTAATAAAATATCAATACCGTTAGACAACTAATTTTGTATAAGACATTTACTGTTTTCAATAGGGAATGAGTGAGCAAAAAACTTTACTTTTAAAAAACCTTTAGCAACAGTGACAAGCCATATTGTCTGAGACAAAGTTTGCAACTGAAAACTGTGGGCTCAGATCTTATATTTATGAATATACATTATAGCAGAGCTTCATTTTCATAAATACTGTGTGTTTGCCACCCTTTTACAGTCACATACAATTCAATCCTAATATTTATAAAGAAAGAAAGCATAATTATATGTTAAATATTTTAACAAAGACAAATTGATTATTAAGGTTTTATTTTTCCACTCTCAGGTCTTGAGAAATCTCCCTTCTGTAATTACTGAAAAATGAAATAATCTGACTGGGGGCCAAAATATATTGGCCAAGCAAAGATGGGAAGGCTGAGCTTTCTTCAGGGCAGCAAGTAATACTTATATTGTAGTTGCTTATGCTATTTGTGTAACAGGCCTGATCCTGCTCTGCTGAGATCAAAGGATGTTTTCACTTCACTTTGTTGAAAAAAGTTTTATGTAGAAAAATAGAGCTCCTTCTACAGTTCTGTTAGTTTGGTCCAAACCCATAAACAAACAACTGAATGAACAGACACATTTAGGCTTGACTGAATAATTTTGCTTTTCTTTTAAGTAAGCATGGTGATGAAGAACAAAGTAAAATTTGACCTTGAAAATTATAAAAAACTATTCATAGTGAACCCCACTGTTAGGAAAAGGAAGTAAAATGTTCTTATGTAGTTTTCATTGATCTTGTGGGTTTTCTGCAGTCATAAACTTCAGAATGTATTGAACACATTGATTAATTTAATAAATTGTCTTCCTTAAAAGCCAAAGCTGTAAATAATAATATCCATTAACATAAGAATTAATTAGATGAATGAATAACAGCACTGCCTGATTTTTATGAGCTATGTCTATCTACTTAATGTACAAAATAATTGTATTCAAACTGGGAAAAGAAAATTTGTTTTACCTCAGCCATTGTATAATAATCTAGTGTCCAATGAGGCTTTTTCTTCCCTCTCTGACCCCATTTGTACCCAAAGATGTCTTTATTTAGAAAGAATTGCAGTTGAGAAGCAAGAAACATGAGTGAACTGCTTTACTATGCTACTGTTTTTACTATTTCAGAGCTGCAAGAAACTAAGACCTCTGAGTATCACAGGATATCCCACAGCCCCCTGGATTACAGGATATTGTTGATGGATGAAGATCAGGATCGGATCTATGTGGGGAGTAAAGATCATATTCTGTCTCTGAATATTAACAATATAAGCCAAGACCCCCTCAGTGTAAGTACAAGTTTTATTTTGAGAATCTAAGGTTGCTTTACACCATGCCTTTCCTTTTAAGACAAAAAAATAGCATTTGATTATTTTGCACAGAAGTCCATGCCCCACACCTTATTGAATTTTTAGTCCTTGTTTTATGTGTAATGCAGATGCAGCTATACGCTGTTCCTCAAACACTGTTTAAAACTGACCTATTTACTAATTTTGAAGCAATATTCTGCTTGGCCTGGCTTCACAAGGAAAATCCATGTGGTTTGACACTTTCCACCTTTCTCCAAGATGGTTCAGAGATGTACTTTTAGAAAAATCCTCAAGGAAGAATAAGATATACACTATCATTCTCAGGCCATACAGAAAAAAAGCAAGGACAAGGTTGTCCTTAACCTTATACTAAATTTTTTTATGTTTTGTGCTCTGAACCCTAATCACTGAACTATTTTCCAATCTCTTGTTATGTCTGTGTCAGCCTTTGCCCTTCAGTTGGGTAGCTGAGACACCTTATTTGGGGTTTTTGGGCACTGTGACCCACATCTACCCCTTGACACCACCTGTTTTCTCTCACTTACTGAGATGGTGCTTTCCAAGGACTTTGTGTTCCCTCACCAAACAGTAGTAAGCCACCTCTGTGTGAAAATCATAATACTATCAAATGCTTACAGATTCCTCTCTTGTCTCCAAAGCCAGTTGAAATTCAGCCTCTCTGCTTTCGAAGTAGGTGACCTGCAGAAGTTCTTGTGTGCCCAGAAGCTTGGCTGTTGAGCTATTACCTGTCTACAGACTTTGTCTTGCCTGTCTTTAGACTATCACAGCTACTGCCCTGCCTGACAGTGTACCATAAAGGCCTCGTTCCACCAAATCCATCCAGTCCTTTCATCTGTGGGCTTTATTGCTGTACCTCAGAAGGACTGAGGGGCAGCGATACCTGGCTTGCAGCAGGGAAGATAAATGCCTTCCTTAAGAGACAAGGCTTTTAATGTGTCAGGGGAGAGAGAGGGGCCCTGCCAGAGAGTGATTGAGCACAGTTAAATTAGGCTTTGCCTGAATCACCCTCTGGACATGCCTGTCCACCTGAATTGATTGTTCAGGGAGCCCGGCAAGGCTCATTCTAACTTACACATTTAAATTAAATGCCTCAATGGTGTGAATGCATCCTTCCCTCCTCCTAATGGTACCCAAATCTCCCTCTGAGATGGGGCTGCCTTCTAGGATCTGAAATTCTGTGGCCTTCTTGCTAATTTCTATCTCACAGTGATCCAGCCACCCTGGTGTGGCAGGAGCTGTGCCCCAGCATGGCACTCTCCCTCCTGTCCTTGGCAGGTTGGGTTTATGCTGAGTTTGGTTAGATAGGAGGGCCTCTGTTACGTGAAATATTTTCTGCTGTGAGGCATTTCAACAGCTTATGTAGGCCTGGAGAATAAAGAATAAAAAAAAAAAAACAACAGAAAGGAAAAACACAGAAAGCATTCTGGCAGTGAATGTGATCACCCAGTATTAGGCTCAGAGTGAATCTCTGCAATTCCACACAGTCTTTCCATTTGTTTATTTAACAACAAATTCACTTTGCTGATCTTACGTATCTGTAGAAATCCTATATACATATACATTCAAATCCACAATTCTACATATATATATATGTGTACATGTATACACAGAGATCTTTTAATGATATTGTTTGTGTTATCTTGAGGCTAAATGTTATCAGGCTCTGTCACTTACCAGATTACTGGGGATAAATTTGTAATGGATGTCTTTCCTATTTCAAAATCAAAATAAATAATGGAAGAAGCTCAAAATATTTACAGTTTGAGATAAACAGATAAACATTTAGACGTTGAGGTATTTCTTGAAAATCTGTCTGAAACAAATCAATGTCTAATCTTGAGATTTCAGGTAGGTTTTATCATAATCTAGCCAAACCTTTGATGATAAAATTGAAAAATTGTTACAAGAACCCTTCTTTCAATATTTTAGTCTTCTGGTTTCTAGTGTGAATAATTTCTACAAGTTCAGTAAAAGTAAAAACGTAAAGGTGGGTAGTAATTTAGGCAATAGTGGTGAAAATTTTCTTATTTAGAAGAAACAAATCTAAATAAATTGATTAATTTGCCTTAAAAATTTGTAATAAACTTAATATATATCAGCCAAACACCTGGCCTTTTTTTGTTTAGTCCATGCTAAGGCAAAGATAGTTTTATTTATCAAGAAAAATCCTTTTTTTCCTTATAATCAAAGTGTAAATTATATCGAAATAGTAATCTATTAGTGTACATTAGGCAGTGAAATTTATTTTTTTAATTATGTAATAAATGTACCACTTGAGCAATACTTCTTTCCTTACAGATTTTCTGGCCAGCATCAGCAAACAAGGTTGAAGAGTGCAAAATGGCTGGCAAGGATCCTACAGTAAGTTATAATCCACATGTACACATACACAAATTAGGTACTTGGCAATAAAGTAAGAGCACCTTGAGTGCAGCCAAAACAAAATGAAAGAAGTGTTTGGCTTTCTTTTGAAATGCTTTGCAAGCCAATCTATAAAGTGAAATTTGGAAAATCAGGCGATGTAAACAGAATGCACCTTCAGACTCTGACAGATGGGAGAAGGTATGCAGTGTCCCTTTCCTCGCCTTTTTTGGTTGTCACTAATCAAGCTAGGTGATAGTGCTTTTCCAGAGATGTCCTGGGCTGATGCTGCACAGCCTGTTGAGCTGCTCTTCAGAGTGGGGAAGTTCTCTGGCTGGCTGCTCCCCCCAGGAGCACACTGTGAAGGTGGGTGGTACCCACTGCCTGCAGTCTGAAGACCCCAGTTGTGCACCAGTTTTCAGATGATGATGTGTGGTGCTGGCTCCTGCTGAACCAAAAATGTGAATGCCTTTAAAAGTAAATAAGCCAGTGCAGTTTGCTAAACAAGGATTAACTCTACTGATCTTCATGAAGATGACTGATGGCACAGTTTCCAGTCCTGTGCTCATAAAACATATGCAGTTCTTACTGTCTTGGGTGAGGTTTGTATGATTGAATATGAAAGCAGCTCTGGGATCTGGGAAAGAAAAAATATTCATTAAAAAAATATAGTTTTAACCTGAAGTGCATTAACACTCGATCACAGTAAAAAATGAAAGAGTTAGAGAAAAAAAGGAAGGAAAAAACTGTAAATAAAATACTGTGAACAATGTGGCTCTTAACATTCTAGTTTAATTTTCATGCTGATTTGAAGATGTTACTGTAGGTCTTCAATGCAAAGCAACAATTGACTGCAAACCTAAGTTTAAAGTTTTGGAAATAATTCAATAATTAATTTGCTATTTATACAAATAGCAAAATCTGATATTTGGGCTTGCTTTCTTTTTAATTATCACCATTTATGTTGAACAAAACAGGGGGTAAAAGAGACTGTTTCAGAGGTGTCCTTAAGGAATCTTCCTAAGGTTACGTCTCGGTTTCCTGTAGAGGTCCTACTTCTTCTCATGCAAGAGAAATATGTGAATGAAAATTGGATTGTTGTGTGGAAGTGGGAGAGCTACGTGGACTCCTCTGTAACTCATCTGTGGTGCTCAGTCAGAGCAATCAGTGCCCAGAGCAGGCAAAATGACGTGAAAACAAACAGCTGTCCTAATCCAGAGGCTAACAAACTCAGTAGCTGTTTCCATGATGCTGTCAAAATTATATGTCATGTCTATTCCCCAGAGCTGCCAGCATCTCATAGCCTTTGGCACTGTGGGGTGACTGTTCTCTGTGTTCCCTGCAGCACGGCTGTGGGAATTTTGTGCGCGTGATCCAGTCGTACAACCGCACCCACCTGTACGTCTGCGGCAGCGGCGCCTTCAGCCCCGTCTGTGTCTACGTCAACAGGGGACGCCGCTCTGAGGTAACTCTCTTTTCATTCCATCCTCTCACTCCGTGCTCCAGCCTTGTAGCAGTTGTTCCCCTCGGGAGCAGGAATTGACTCCATCTCAGAAGGTCTTTTATTCAGAAGGCTTTATTAAAGAATTACTCCAGATACCAGAAGGCTCATTGCTTGTAGCTTGCTTCGTAGCTTGTTACAAAGGCTTGACATTATTTCCAGAAGGCTTACAGATATACCTAGTTTTTGTTCCTCTATACAAGTGCAACACTCCTTATAATACTAAAGTGATGGGCTGGTAACCCTGACCAGCTGCCTGTTACCATTGGTTAGTGAGAGAGAAAACTATCTCTCTGTGTTTGTGGGAGCAGAATGAAAAACACCACCTGTGGCCTTGAGAAGGACGCAGCTCCGAGATATGTTTGTAAAATCTGCTGGGAACGTGAGCTTTCCCTTGGGAAGAAAAGCCTAGCAAGCTTGCAGTATGAAATTGAGAAATTATCAAGACGATGCCACCCTACTGGTGTGATGCAAAAGCTCAGAGTTTCGAAAATGCAAGAATCAGTGGTCCCAGTAGGTTCTTTCACCCATGTTAAATAGCAAAAGAGCTAAGGTCTGTAGTTTTCTGACCTGATACCAGCTAGAAGCAAAGCCATGATCAAAAGCCATGCCTCAAATATGGTGGTTGTCCAAAATTCCACAGTCATACCAAATGCTGGGATACATTTGATAGCACTTTTTATTTGACATTGTCTGGTGAATTCATTCCTACCATTTGGTGGAAAAATGCCCAAGAAGTACTTGAAAGGAAATAGCCAGTTAGATGAAAAGTAAAATACAAAGTCCACTTTTTATAACTTCCATGTGTTTTGGTTCCCTGGAGAAGCCCTTAATTTGGCTAACTATTCAGGTTAGGTTTGCTGGGATTCAGCTTAATGCCATCTAGATGCAGTCCCAGTACAGGAACTTTATCTACTGCACAAGTTTTGCCCCACTAGATGGTGCCCAGATGAAGTTGGTAAGTTTCTCTTCACTGTAACATCTTACCTTTTCTAGATAGGTCTCCAGTTTTTCTGTACTCAGTTTCACTGAGTGTATTTTCAGTATAAGTACCAGATGTTTCAGAAGTATATGGTCCAAGTTTCCCAGTTTGAAAGTGAAATGTTTGTTTATGTGCAAATGTAATAGGTAATAAATTAAGCAACGAGAAGGAAAAAGAAAGGCACTTAAGCAGGAGGCAGCACCTCAGTAGCTTTTGGGTCAGATTGATGTCTGCAGACACAGGGGTGTGCAGTATATTTTCCAGAACAATGTGGAAGCAGATGTGTTGGGAAGGAAGATCAGAGCGTGCTACCTGGAGCTTTGCCATGTGAGGGCAGCTTTAAAAGCTGGGCTGGCTTCTCGGGAAGACTGAGAAATTCATCACTGGTTTAATTGGGAGTGGGATGGGAATTCTGGCCAAGACCCAAGATAGCCTTAGAGGTTGCCAGGGAGGCGATTAGTCGGTGTTTCTCCAGGTCAGTTTGCATGGTACGATCTCAGTTACTTTTGGTAGATCCCTACCTGGCTCCAGCTTCCTTAACAGAGCAAGCACTTGGAATCACTGCACTTTCAGTCCTACTAAATTATCTAAAAGTAGAGATTGTAGGCCTGGATTTAAAAGCAGAAGCAAGCACAAGTAAGTAAGTAAATCTATCCTTCTGGTTAAAAAATTCTGCATTAACTTTTTTTGATGTATTTTGAAACAGGGGTCACCCTTCCCCAGCATTATTCTGTTTCTTGAAAAATCATTTAAAGCATGAACAGTGATCTCATTTGTCTTTAATTAATGTAATACTCTTTATCATCTTAAGTACTGGTAATGCAGCCCAGTGAAGTTTGAATCTCATTATTTTAGACTGTTTGTAAATGAGATTGGGACAGAGGGGAGGGCAGGAAATGACATCTCCAGATGATGCAAGATGTTAAATTTCCTAAATGAAAAGTAAAGATACATGACTTGGAAAAGCAGAACTGGCTTCACTTAGCCTGTCTGTGTAGCTGCATGCCTATGATCAATTGATTAAATAAACTGCAGTTTCAGACGTCTGGAGTCTGTGAGACACTTGACTGTAGGCACTTCATGCTCAAAGCCATTACTGTACAGGCCAACAATAGCATAACAGTTTAAACCCAAGAATTTCCTTCTGAACTCATTGCATATATCTGTGCATGACTAATTGATAGAGCAGAATGAGGAACTATGTAGTGCTGATGGGACTAGTGAAAATTCATTTTTTCCTCTGCTTTTATCATTTTACCTTCAATTTGGTACAGTTTTCAATGCACAAAAGGTTGTTTTTGCACATGCAAAATGAATATTTTACAAAGCACATCTGTTTTTCTCTAGAAGCTACAAAGCCTGACAGAGGCATATCCAACAATCATAAGAGCTGGGCCTGTTTTGCTCTTCTGTCTCCAGGATTCCACATAAACTCACAAAAAATGGGGGTTTCATTGATGAGGCAAAATTTTGCCCTTTTCCCTGAAACAGAGGTTATAAAACAATTAATTTTCTTCTTTGGCACACTTGATACTTTGGTCTTTGGTAATTACTCCCTTAGTCACCCAAATATATTCTAATGTCAAAGTAAATGCAAACAGAAGAAAGTGTAATCCCTATATGTAATAATTATAGACTAAATAGTAGTTTAATATATATGAAAATCAAGTGTAATCCTGGAGCTAGTTTAGTAGAAGAGTAATGGGCATTTTGAATTGGTAAATAGTGGTTTAATATAGTAAATATGGATTAGAATCAAGCTGCATATAATCTAAAAGTAAAAAAAACCAACAAAGAAACCACCCAAGATCACATTAGAAACATCATACTTATATTTTAACATTGTTTAGAGAGCTTATTACTGAAACAATAGATAAGATCTCTGGGATTAATTTAGGCAAAACAGAAGAGGGGGAAAAGAGAGGGAATAATCATATGAAAACTTCCTGCTGCAGCTGTGCATTTGAGCTTGGTGTAATCTTCATTTTGCTGGTGCCAAATAGCTGCTTAGGGAATTGGGTGGCATCCCCACTCCCCTGTGATTTACATTAACTGTTAAAGGGAATATAAGGAGTTGCTGTCCTTTCTCAAATTACTGGTTGTTCTACCTCACAGAAGCCTTTCTTTGGAATTTTTGTCAGCTACATTTTTCTTTTGAAATGTTTAAGTTTGGTTATTTGTTGTTGTTGTTGTTGTTGGGTTTTTTTTTCTCACAATTGTGTCTTTTGGCTTTTTATTGAATGTTGGAAGTTTGTTGGAGGAGCCTAAGAGCCATCTGTTTGGTGTACAGTGTTGGGAGTCGGTGTGTGTTGGGTCAGCTTATATCTGCCATTACTGACTGCAGTTTTTAAGGAATGAGCTTGGGCCTGAGTCATTTCTTGCTGAGCACACTGTGCCAGTATTGCTGGAAACCAAGAAGTGAAGAGTTGCACCAAAATGGGCAGATTTTCTGAAGATATTCAGACTGTTTGTATTTTAAACTGTAGCCCAAATTGCTTCTACTTTGCTGAATGTATTTCCTGTTCATAAAGTACATAACATATAAACAAATCCCTGTACCATGAGTTCTTAAAAAAAAATCAGGAGATTTCAGGCTATGGTAAGAGGTATAGATAAATAATCTATCACTGTGGATTTGGAGCTCTACATGTAATCCAAGAGATGGTATTGAAGAAAATGAGTGTCATTTGGGGGATTTTTGGAAGTCTGATAGCTCAGTAAAGACCAAATGATTTGTGCTATAACCTAATGATAGTTGTCATAAGAGATTTTTATTTTCTATGTATTATTATTCTAGTAGCTTTATTATAATGTCCTAGACAGGTATAAGTACACTGATATATTCAGAAAACAAATTATAAATACCTTCAAAACCACATAAGCAATCTCCACAGATGTTATTGCAGAGATCAGTCAACCTATCCTTAACAGAGATAGAGGGAACATTTTTTTGATTCAGTGTCTTGAATTTATAACAAGAGTCTTGAAAATAACCATGTGTCAGTGTTATCTAGTAAGATGATGGAATTCTGAATAAGAGTTAAACTTACCAATAGTTTAAGTGCCAATTTTTTTTTTTTAAGTATTGGTTTAAGTACCAATAGTAAAAGTGCCCAATAGAGCACTGTTAATAGGGCATTGCTAATGCTGTGAGCAGCCAGGCATAAAAATTGGCTTGGATCTAATGGTTTCTGACATGAGAAGTGACACACAAATCTGCTTTGCAGGAACAAATCTTCAAGATCGACTCCAAGTGTGAATCAGGAAAGGGACGCTGTTCTTTCAACCCTAACGTGAACACGGTGTCTGTTATGATCAGTAAGTAAAGACACTCCAGGTTGCTGAGGTTTAGACCCAGCATATGGTCATGTGTAGGGTGGGTTGATGGACTACCCCAAGGGAGCTGGACACAGAATTCAGCCTCCCAGGAGCAGTGCCTTTTGTCTGGCTGATGGGCACAAGGGGTGGGTGCATCCATGGCTCAAGGCTTGTGTGGAGCTTAAGGTGGGTGGACAAATGAAATGCAGGAATAAGTTAAAGGAATAAGTTAAAGGGGAGAGAGAGACACAGGAAACAAAAGGTTCTCCCTTTTCCAGATTACACATTTTTTCCCAGGAATAGCTTCAGCTTTGCATTACCCTGTCTCGCATTTATATTTGCATGGTTTCTGACCTTGTTCATCCTAGACAGCACTTGTGTCTTATTTAATTATTTTTAAAGTCTCAGAGTAGCCAGGGAAAGAAAGCCTGAAGACTTCAGATGCTTTGAATTTCATTTTTGTTGTCATCACTGCTGTAGAGCCCACCAACTATTGTAAAGCTCTTCATTTTTCCATTGGCTTTATACCCAATCAATTTTGCAATTTTCTTCCATCTGAAAGGCCAGAAAGTGAAACAATAAAGCATTTCTGCTGTGCTTGTTGCACACCTACAAGAAAACTCAAAGGGGGAATACACTTAGTGCAGCCTAAGTCATCTGTAAAAGGTTTTTTCAACCAGGAAGAGCTGGAAAGGGTTACACATCCTTAGTGTAACCCGACCTTTCACATTTGCAGTATGTTCACACACTTGTAGTGCCAAAGCCCTGATTTTTCAACATGTGCCTGCTCCTTGCTGTATTTTTTGCTATGAAGGGAACAGCAATTGAACAGGTTTTTGAGACTTTCTTAGTAAATAAAACTTGCTGCATATATGTACTGTGTATTTCACCCAGGGTTTACAAGGGAACAATGTACTGTGTTTCTGCCATTCAGCTTCCTCTGGAGTAAATTACATCAATTACATACTGTGTGAGATATTTCCTTTAAAGTCTTATAGATCTTAAGGAAAGCATAATACAGTCTGTCCTACATGGCCTGTTTAAAATATAAATTGCCCTTTTTTTTTTTTTTTGATTCCTCATTGCATATATATTTAGTACAAAGGACAAGTATATCCATTCACAGATAGATGAACTGAACACCTTTAGAGAACAGATAAATGCTACCTAGACATCTCTCTGAACCTTGGCTGCACTCACACCTTTATCTCAACAGTGATCTAGGGACAGTGTTTACAGACACTCACTGTGTAAAGTAAATGTTAGTTCAAAGTCAGTGATAGATGAGCCCACTGCTACTCATTGCCATTCTGGTATTATTAAGTGAAGCAACTGTTTCCTTTCCTTGTTCCTTCTGGATTTTATATAGCAACATTAAAGAACATTGTTTCTGAATTACTGTTTGTACAGTAAGCTGATTTTTTTCTACAGTAGATCTATGGCAGCTTTGATCATCTTTATAGACTTTTCATTATCTTCCTTGCTCTCTGTTATGTGACTAAGGAGACCTTCCCTAGTGTTTGACTTACCTTTCATGACATGTTTAAATTTAAAGTTTAAATTATTCCACAAAGGTCAAATTCCTTTTAAAAAGAGTCCCCAGATTGGGTTTTATATTTTCTGTTGCAAAGTCCAGTCACTTCAAAACCTTAAGTCTAGTGAATTTTGCCTCAGCATCCATGGCAGAAACATGAACATTTTTTAAGTCTCAGCTCATGTTGTAATGAGGGGACTGAGCCAATGTACTGGATTCACCTTTGAGCTTTCTGCAGGAGGAATTCCCTCCCATTGCTTCAGAAGATTGTAAATACCACCAGACCAACTAACTCTTTCACAATAAAAGAACCCTTTTTAAATATAGATCCAATTTCTTGACCATTTTGGGCATCACCAGCCTAAAATACAGCAGGAAAGCTGATTCACCCTTCAGAAGAAAGTGGTGCTATAAAAATAAATTTGAACTTTGTAGTTTGCCATTGTACAGAGATGCATTTGCATCAAAGCAATGAAAAATGTGCTTTGAAGCAGCTTGGCATTACTAGTGTGCAGGATGCACGTCTCTCTCCCCACCAGGACTATGAGCTATTTATAAAAGCAGACATACCTCATCAATTCAGTAATGCCCCCCAGTAACAAAGTGAAGTAGAGTGAACTCATTGTGCTGTGCAGACCAAATACTGTGTGGAATTTAAGGATTTTACCAGAAGGAAGTGGAACTGATGGATCTCCTCTGATACATGATTAGCAAACAGATGCTAGGAATGCTTAAGACATAAGTAATACTGCTGATATGTAATAGGATTAAAATTACATAGTATAGTACTGTTGCTGGAGAGTGTATGTCTGTGTATATGCACAGGACTGTACATTATATTTAGTGACAACCATAAACCTGGTCTCTTTCAGCCAATTTGTTTCATAAGAATAAAGTTCTGATGGATTGAGGCAAGGAGGCAAACATACAAAATCACTTATAAATTTGTACAGATCTAACATCATTCTGTCAATTCCTGCTCCAGAAGTAAATGCTTCAGCAACATGGAGCAAATGCATTGCTTAAATCCCCTGTGTACAAATCTTGTCATCACAGGGAGAGATGAGAGCAGAAGAGTGGCTGCTGGATGCCCTGCCAGGGTTCAGTTCAGGCTCCAGTTAGCAGCAGCAGAGCAAAGTCTCCAGAGTTTTGATCCTTTCATGAGCTTCTCAATAGTCTTCCATGCTGATTATGAATACACACACACACACACACTCACAGCATGAAAATAGCCTCAAGTATTTCTGAGCCTGTGACTCTTGCCAGCTTGACCACACTCTCTGGGTAGTCCAGGAGTACAGACAAAAACATCAATCAAAGGACCCAGCTGTACTGGAATGTATTTAGCCACCACTCCCACTCTGAGAGTTAGAGTTTATTTTAGCTACTGTTTTCTACTCTGGGGTTTCGTTGTCATTAGTCAGTGGAAATTGCTTGGTTATTCAGAGTAGAAAATGATAGTATATGTAATTATAATTGGACTTATATATACATATGTTTATGCACACACAGAGACTCAAACAAACACAGATAGACATCCTGACTGATGGGCTGAGTGTTCAGCCCTGCACAGGGAGCAGAAGCTCATAGCTCTGTTAATGCAGGAGCTGCATGTCTCATTCTGCTCAAGCATAATGACCCTATACTTAGAACCAAGTACACAAAAGGGGACAACTGTTGCTCCATATTACTCTGACTAAAGTTCAATAATATGATTGTCTGGCCTCTGCAGTACTGAAGTCAGCTTGAGGCTGCCTGGGGCAGCTGTAACAATGCTGCTGGTGAAAATTGGCACCGATCCACTGACTGCAATAGATGTTGTGCCAGTTTACAGCAGCAATAAATTCAACCCAGTCACTTCATCTACTTTCATAACAAAAAAAAATTCTTTGAAGTGCATACTTTAGATATTGAATGTGATACTTCTTGATAACACTAGCCTTGTTCTCCAGTGGTCCTTAGCAGTGCAAATGGGGCAACTAAACTTCCTATCAAGAATGGTTTCCCATGTGTGCAGCTCTGCTGTGGCATTTAATGGTATAGTTCCATAAAATCTCTAAGAAAAATCTGATTACTCTCATGCATTCTAGGTTGGGTCTTTGTAAATCAGAAAAAACCTCATTCCCATGACCCACTATTTATCTGTATAGACTCCTGTGTAAATAAAGAGCTGATGAATTTAAAATAAACTTTTGTTTTCCAAAAAGCCTTAACAATTCTCCCTCCATTTCAATTCTTTACAGATGAAGAGCTTTTTTCTGGAATGTATATTGATTTCATGGGGACAGATGCAGCCATTTTTCGCAGTCTGACCAGGAGGAATGCAGTGAGGACTGACCAGCACAACTCCAAGTGGCTGAGTGGTGAGACGCCTTTAATTTACCAGAATTTTAATGGGTGTCACAGAGATTTTGCTTTCCTTTGCTTAAAACAAAGACCTTATCTTTTAAAGAGCTTGTCACTGAATTTAAATGAAGCTGAACCATGAAGAAATGTGTGTAAATACAAACTGTAGGCAATGCACAGATGTACAGGGATCCCTGCATGAACCAAGGTGCCTGAGGGCCTTTTCTGCATTAAGGTTGAACCAAGCTCTTTGAGGGCAAGTGTATGAAAACCTCTCCGATGGCAGTTGGAGGCAGTCTGATTTCTAGAAAAGTGCCTTCACCTCTAATGAATCAGATGTTGCCTTAAATCAGTGTTTGATTCTAAGCCACCAGCTTTAGTTAATTCAAGGTGATAGATCTCTGCACAGAAGATTCACCACTTGCAGTCAAAATGTGTGCACATGAGTGTCCCACTATCAGAGAAGTCAATGAGGATGATTGCCACTTATTTCAGTGGTGAGGAACTGGTTATCTAAACACAATACAAAAACTCATTTCTGTGTGGAATCACATAACTCTTTGATTCACTGGCATCACGGTGAAAATTCTCCCTGTCTTTACTGGTAAGAAGACTCCTTCCAATGAAACCAATTTAAATTAAAATGGTGGTCAACCCTCTGAGCAGAGATAGGTGTGAAAGGTTATAGAGCAACTAACACAGCAGTTGCAGTTTTAAAAAGCCTTTCAGGTATGTTGAAGTAAAGTTACTATGGTTTTGTCTTGATTTTTTTAATGGTGACTTTTTATTCCTGTCTGGCTGTGACTGTAATGAAATCACAAGATTTCATTCACAAATTCATTTCACTATGAAAGGGAAACTATGTCTGCTCTCTTAATTTTTTTTTCTGTTTGTTATACATTCTTACACTTACCTGCGCACCCTAAGGTGCATCCTAAAATGAATTCGAGAAAAACAAAATTTAAAAATGCCTAATTTCTGGAAAATCTACTTGTTCAAAACAAGTACTTGAAAATACAATTTATTTCCATGTTCTTTTAGAGCCAGAGTAATGACCTTTGTCATATTAATTGAGAATAAACTTATGTGAACAGGAAAATGCTGCAATCTAAAAAGAGTTTTCTGTCAGACATTCAACCTTTGTATCAGGTTGTTTCAAACTTATTACCACTCTTCAAATGAACAAACAATCTTGCATAATCATTGAAAAGACAAAGCCTTCATGCAGGAAGAAGGGCCACTTCTTCCTTCAGTCAAAGGAGATATTCTGAGGGCTCCTGAACCGTCCATTATATGTTTGCTGTTAAGGTTATAAATTATTTTGCTCTCTCCCTATTTCTCCTTTGTAGTATTTTGCACATACATTTGATTATATTTACCAGCTTCTGATACAAAGTCAAATGCTGCTCAAGCGTTTGCATACCCTGCTTTCCTTTTCTGGGTTACACAAATTGTTTTCCTCTCTTACTTGTGAACTTGATTTGTTATATTTCTAAGCTTCTTCCAGCTTACTTTTACGTTTTTTCTCAATGAGACTTTCCTTAGGTGCCTCAGATAACAAACTGATTCTTGCTTTTTCCTCAAAGGCTTTGAGTCTCTGCAGTAATCCAATACCATTGCTTCTGGACTGCTCCTCTAAAACTTTGCTGTAAAATAAAATTCGATGATTGCCAGCATAGAGCCATTTACCTGTTGATACTTGGTGTATTCAGCACTTCCTTGAAGCAGTCAGTAAATGTCAAATAATTAGTTGCTTATACTGATGCATCTTTTGGTTTCACCCTTTCGGTAAACTTTTTCATTTCAGAGCCTATTTTTGTGGATGCTCATGTTATCCCAGATGGCACTGACCCCAATGATGCCAAAATCTACTTCTTCTTCAAAGAAAGACTCACAGACAACAGCGGCAGCACAAAGCAAATTCATTCAATGATTGCAAGAGTGTGCCCAGTAAGAACTATTTTGTTTACCAGGTTGCTGGGATAAGCTGCTAGTGTGACATGATAATCTAAAAGACTAAATGTTTGAACAGCCTTTCCTGTTTCTGTGATAGCATTCAAAATTAAGAAGAGCTGTTACTGAACTCACAGCTAGGGTCTGAACAAGTTATGTATATCTGACTATACGTGTAAAAATATGGAAATGTAGAGGTTCAGGGATTTGTGTATTTCTCTGACTGAGTCAGAATAGTTACCAGTGTTGAATTTTCAAACTTGTTGTCCTTGGCACAAATAAGGCACATTATTTTTGTAATAAAAATGAACTTTAAGCAGTGAAGGCTTTCACATATACACACTCAAAATAGTTAAAGCACATCAGAAATATCAAGCTTTTAAACTGGCGGATTTAACTTTCAAATGCTGTTTTCGTTTTTACAACATGTGCTCTTTCTGCTTGCTTGTATTGATGCATGTGTGAGTCTAACTTTAAAAATGTGCACAGGAAATTTAAATTCAGGAGTTGTGGCTATTCCTGGGCAATCATTAATTTTTTTCCACAGCACTCCTCATTGTCTCTATTTCATTTTTTTTTTGTATCTTTAATCAACTGTAGATGAAAAATGATTGAAGGAGCTATTAATATCTCTAGTGAAATCAATATTTTTTTTAATGAGAGAAAAATTATAAATGCACAATTTCTGCTAGCCTATTCATTCCTTATTTTGGAAGGTTTCAAGAAGTTAATTTTGAGTGTTTATATATTCCCTGTCTTTAATTTGGGTTTTCTTTAGAATTTGATGCTTTGTGGTGTTGTGTCTGCATGTGAAGGTGTTTGTCCTTCTCTGGCAATATCATGAAGCATGTGATCTCTTTTATAATCTCCATTCTCCACATTTCAGTGAGGGTGCCTAAAGGCCTTTTTGGGTATTTTGCAAAAAGACATTTCACACAATTACAGCTGTATTAGGTTTTTTACTGTTATAATGAAGCCCAGATGATTTTTGAAAGGCATAAGCCTTTTTAGACTTACACTGAAGCCAGTGTCAGAATCCCAAGGCAAATTAAAATAAATCTGAGCCAGTCATATTTGTATACTTGTATACATACCATTGTATTCATGTATCAACACCTTTGAGACTGGCAAAATATATTACTCTCTGAAAAGACTCCTTATAAGTCACCCAAAACATTGGATTACCAACTCCAACAGCATCAGTGAAGCATGCACAGCACTTTGTTGAAATCCCATTTCAATAGCTTCTACATTTGGTTTTTTTCTCTTTCCTTGGGTGACATCATGTTACTAGTTTGGAAGACACTGCTGTTACGTAAGGCATTCACCAGCACAGTTAGTCAGGATCTGTCACCTCAGTGCTCCATCACCTGGTTTGGCTGGTTTGGCAGTTAGAGTTCCCACCCTGGACCATGGAAAATTGGGAAGATCCATGAGTGAGCTGTGACCAAGCCATCTCTGGACCAAGCTAGCAGGACATGCAGCAGTGCATAACTAGCCTGACCCACACTAGCCACCATTTCTGAGTAGTGTTTAGAGCATCCACCTCATGTGCTAGTGTGGCTTACTAGGTCAGCTGCAGCTCTGCTGCTGTCAGGACTAGAGGAAACATCCCTCTATAGAACCATGAGACCTTTTAGAGATAGCATGGACTTTATCCTGGGTGTCACTGAGTGATGCAGGGCTCCATGGTCACTTCCAATCATGACAGCATACACTGCTGATGTACAAAATCTACTGCCCAACCCTCCAACCCTGCTAGCCCAGCAGAGAAAATACACTCAGAAAACTACTTCTTGGTTTGTTCTGTATATAGAGTGCTTAGATGAGGGGATTTGGCTTAGGACTACCTATTTTTAATGTTAAATTGACCAGATAATTATCTAGATAATGAATTAACCTGAGAAAAAATGTGGGAAAGCCCAGTAAAATGTTAGCTGTGTTTTATTTCCTCTTTCCTGAAAATAATATTCCTTTCCAGAATGACACAGGTGGTCAGCGCAGTCTCGTGAACAAGTGGACAACATTCTTGAAAGCAAGACTTGTGTGCTCAGTAATGGATGAAGATGGAACAGAAACATATTTTGATGAATTAGGTATCACAGAAAACATTCTGTAAAATTTCATCTAAATGCTACACCTTGTGCCTATTTAATGACTAATTTTCATTCAGTTTCTTACTCAAGTTGTTAACAGTGAAATCATAGCACTAGAAGTCCATGACAAAATTCCCCTTGCAGATTTATGACAGCAGAAGAAAAAAAAATTCTTCATAAGTCTGTCTACGTAATTATCAGTACCTTTGAAATAAAGGCAATTAATCTTGACTATGTAAAACAATGATATATGTAAAGAATTAATACTTGGAAGGAAACATCTAAGTGACTCATTATTTTTCTACTAGCTTGGATTACAATAGAAGGTTTTTAACATCCCTTTGAAACTGTTTCTTATATCGCTGTGTAACACACTGCTTTTCCATAATGCATTTCTTTCTTTCATTTTGAAAGAAATCAAAAAATTTCTTTCTATTTTTTGAATTACCAAACTGAGGACTCCACATTCTTACACTTTTTGATAAGTGTAAGAATGTGGAGTCCTCAGTTTGGTAATTCAAGATAATGCTAATGAATCCTGATACTGGCACCAGCAATAGCACTATCTATAAATATAATTTTTCAGGGATCATTCAGTCACATAAATTTTTGTTTCAACTTGTGAAATACTGTAAATATTCAATGCATAACCTATAAGACAATCACAAGATGTTTCTTTTCATGAAGGAATTAACAGATGCATATCTTGATACCTACATGCCAAACAACATTACCAGAAAGTTTCAAATTCTGTGTTTTCCGTAGCTGAGATGAGCAAAATCATAGTTCTAAATTCAGGTATTGGAAGATTTGGTATGTGCTTTGCTATAAATATAAATAATATAAGCAGCTAATGTGCCCTGCACTGGGTCTGCATCTGGTTCTGATCTTCTCTCCATTGTATCCTCCCTCTCTTTTCTCGATTGTTATTCCTGATTCCCACCATAGCAAATGGGGTTTGGAGTCTTTTTGAGTTTATATATTTACAACTGTTTGGTGTACTTGCTTTAGGTCAAGGTTTCAGCGGAACCTGATTGGGCCTAGGAGCAGATCCTGACTTGCTCTAGCTCGGAATGTGCAAGGTGCTTGGAGGACTGATTTTCTGAACTTTACAGTGCCTCAGCACTGCCACAGCAGCTCATCTTTCAGAGCTGTGATTTACCAACCCCCTCCTCTTCAACAAAGCAGTAGGATAACTGCTTTTAGTTTTGTGTGACAATATGTAGGACCACAGTGAATAGGAGACAATGCTCTCAGCATGGGCTCCCAGCACAATTCCCTAGCAAAGAGGAAGAATACAATCACAGCTGGAAATTCAGAAAACTGGGAGAGAGCAAACACATGCTTCTGTGTTCATGTATAATTCAGGAGAGTATAACACTTCCAGTTCTGCATGGTGAAGTCTTTTGCTTTTGACATACTGAAAAGAATATTTAAAAAATTCAGCGGGTTAAATGAAAGAGCTACATAAATTAATGGAAAGATAAAGAGCATATTCTGTGATAAAAAGCTCACACAGTTCAGCCTTTTTTTGTGTTGTAAATTAAGTTTAAGAGGTAGCATGATTACAGTTATTAAAAAACATTTGTAAGGAGAAACTGTCAGAGATTAAAGTAGTTTTCACTGAAGTGTAAAAAAAAATCAACAGATCAGAGGTAATAGTGGGTAAATTCATTTCAGTGAGTAGGTACAGTTTTGCACAGTGCAGTCAATAAATCCCTACACAACAGGAGATGGGAGGTTTACATCGTTCACAGTCTTTACTGCAAAGCTGTCTGACATTCATATCATGTTGAAAATGCTCTAGTGAGGGCACTCCAGTGCACTCCGGACCATAAAACACCTCATTTCCCTGGTTTTGATTACATCCATCTATGGGAACTCTTTGTCTTTAACCTACTGCAACTTTAAAGTTTTCCTACTGCTAAACAACCTGCTGAAACAAGATACAGATGAGAAAAATGTGTGACATAGATCCTGAATGTAATTGAAAATCTTTGCCTTCTGTCTCCATAAGGCTAGAGGGCATGGAGTTAATTTCCAAATTTGTTTCTGAGTGTTCAAATGCTAGATTTATGCATATATGATCTGTTCATGTGGTAAGTCTCCTTTTTCCTGTTAAAATCTGAGATAAAACTACTGTTGAGTTTAGGAGGAATAAAATCATCAATTAAACCGGAAAATAAAATTTTTCTTACTATTCAAAATGTTTTTATTTCTCTTTCTTACAGAGGATGTTTTTCTCCTAGAGACAGATAACCCCAGAACAACACTCGTGTATGGAATTTTTACAACATCGAGGTAAACATGGAGATTTGAAAAAAATTACCTGAACTGCCTGATTTTCTGTATGAAAACTGAAACTGGTATTTTGTGGATGAGGCTGTGCTGGGCAGTTTTGTGTGCCTGCTGTGGCCGTGGTCTGCATGCAGGAGTCTCAGTATCATTGCTGTTGGTATCTATGTCAGAGCTGTGCTTCTTGGAGCAAACTGCTTCCTGACACGCTGTCAGCTGCCCCTGGGAAAACATTTCCGTGGAGGGCCACTTGTCACTGCTCAGCAGTGGAAAGCCAAATGTCTTCAATGCAGTGAGCTCATGTGGCATCTGAGAGCACTTAACACCTCCTGAAGAACATCCAGCACCCTGAAGGATCAAACCAGGAATTCTTACATGAATTCATACAAATCATTTCCAGTCTCTCAGCTGGCTGATGATCACAGAGATGGCAAATAACCATATTGGCTCCAGCTGGCTACTAAAGGACAAGGTTACGTGGCATTTGGTCACCTCCTTGCAGCTCCCTGTTACCAGTCAGTTGTATTCACTTCCTGTCTGGTTTAGAAAGCATTTTCTGAGCTCTCAAGGGTGGTGGAAGCACTAGGTATGGCTTACTATGCTGAAACTCTCCACAAAGGTAGACTGGCAGGTGCACCAACAGATTCTTCCACCTCTACCTTTATTAATTTATTTTTTATTTTTCCTCTTGCCCTCACTACATAGTGTTAACACAGATTAAAATTGGTTACTAACCCCTGATTTCTGATATGCTACCCTTAATTATTTAGCTGTTATTTCTTACGTTCAAAGAAGTCTTCTCAGGGATTTTTTTTAAATTTTCATTTATTTGATCAAATTAGAAAATTATGTAATTTATGATTAATAATTCCTTTAATGACAACTTTCAGTAAAAAAAATCCTTTCAGATTTTTTTTCCAATAGACTTTTTTCACTGGGATATAAGGGTCTGCTTACTCAAATATGTAAATATGATAAGAGAGTATGATTCTATGGTATTTAATTGGGGAAAAAAAAAGCATCACATAACTTGAAAACGTAGATGCTGTCTATAATTCCTACTTCACAAAAGGAGAAAAGGATAAGCTTATGTTTAGTAGTAAAATGACGTCATTAGGTTGGGAGTGCAACATGATAACTGGAAACACTTCTACCTAATTCTGGTATTTGTCAGTGGAAGTGAGTCACGGGACCATATAGGGTGACAAAAGAAAGAGAAAGCTTCACTTTTTCCTGGCTGTCAAGCTATTTTTTCTCTCTACTGAAGTTTTTACACATGCTTTTGTGTTATTGTGAACCGCATGGTCTGTTCTTGCTTTATTTTTGTTCAACTAAAGGTTGAATGTGTTACCTAGTTAAATACAGAAACCATAAAGATTTTTACTCCTTAATAGTTCCTGTATCTTCATCTCTGTAGACTTCCAACTTGTAACAGTAGCAAGAGAGAAACATCACAGGAAGTAATAACTACTAGTATTTTTATCTAAATCATACAGAAGGAAATCAATTAATACTGAGCTAAATTATTTTAGTGTCATAATATGCTGTAAATCTAACATAAAACATCTGGAAGGACTAAATGCATTTCTCAAAATACCTAGTAAAAATTCCACAAATACCATAATCCATCTAGAAGGTTTATTCTACTAATCCATATATAGCTGAGAGTAATGTGGATTTCACTTTTGTTGTTTAGACACTATGTGTAATGTTTTCAGGCTTTTTTCTGGAGTGTTTTTTCTTCTTCAGTTGAAAACAGTTACTTGGATTATCTTCATTCTACAGTTGACACTAGGTAGATTTTAGACTGTCTGGAGTTTCCACTTCTTAAATATCACAAGTGTTGCATGCAGTGAGAGGAAAAATGAGGGAGTTAATTCACTGCAGTCAGCTGTAGTATCAGTCTGGAAAATTTTCCCCTAGTGCCCTTCCTCATCACGGAGTGATGGAGACCATTCAGGGCTTGTGCTGCCTGGACCCATGGCTGAATCTGGAGCAGTGGGAAGAACATGCCCTTTTCTCAGGCAAATCCCTGGGTTCCCCTCAGGAAGCTTCAAACTTGGGTCTTCATAAGACCAGTTTTATGGGTGGATTTGAGGACTGTATAGGAGTAATGCCTTTACAGCCGCATCATGTCCCCATTTGCTGCGAAAAAGCTGGAAACTGTAATTGCTCTAGATGTTTTGGTTAATATTTTAGCCATGTATTTTAGGAAGCTCATGGAGGTCTTGTGGTTAATATACTGGAAGGGAGTTCTGGAAACCTGTGCTGAGCTTGGCAGTACAAAGTTGATAAAACTCCTGCCTCACTGAAGTCAGCAATATTTTTGCCATTGATTTAACTATAGCCAGATTATATTTCTTCTATATTTAGTGTTAGGAAATAATCTTATTGCAACAGTAGCGTAGTGACTGCCTCTCTCTTTCTTCAGTTCACTGTTCAGAAAGGTGCTACGTCTTAAGAAGTAGTGATGCATATTGGGCAGCTAGATTAGTTGATTTTAAATGTTTTAATCCATATAAAAGCAATAAATTGTATAAAATATTACGTTAGAGGTGTCTTTAATCATTGGACCATGGAAAATTATGGAAAACCTATAAAACAGTTGGTAGATTGCAATGCTAACTTTTTCTTGTCTTCCAGCTCCATATTTAAAGGCTCAGCTGTGTGTGTGTATCATCTGTCTGACATCCAGACTGTGTTCAATGGACCATTTGCACACAAGGAGGGCCCAAACCACCAGCTGATTCCATATCAGGGCAGAATTCCATACCCACGACCTGGCACTGTAAGTACAAAGATGTTTATTCAGTCTTGCCAATTGCTTGTCTTTGTTTAATGCATAAATAAATATTATTTATTCCAGGAGAAAAGTCTGTATGTGACTGTGACAGTTGCAATTCAGGACTATTTAATTTGCTTTTCTATTGCCTACAAATCCAATTGCGAATAATGTCGTGTCTAGAAATCTTCTAGAAAGAATTAAGAGTCATGTAAAATGTTAGTTGTTCTTCCTGCTTCAGAGGTGGTAAGAATTAGTTCATTAGGTGATAGTCTTACTGTTTGCATGCACATTTCCATTTTGTGGGTACATTTGAGCAAAATGTAGTTAAATAAACAAGCACACAAAGACAGCATTGTTAGTGTGTTCCACAGCCTGGATCCAAATGTCTGTAAGTCTGTCTTCTGTCTGTATGAATTTTCTTGAGTTCTCCAGAGCCTTGCACCTCTACTTAGATGCTTAGGAGATGTAGTAGGAGATTTAGAGAACATGGTGTCTGGGACTTGTCACTTGACGAAGTCATACCCTGCCAGGTTCTGAATGTTAGAAGAGAGACCTAGAAATAAAAACATTTTGGTGCCATTTCTTGCCATTTTCTTTCTTCAGTTCACCATCGTCTTCCTTGTAAGAATGCTTTTTGTATGCCTGGCTTTCAGGACTTTCTTTCACTGTATCAAGGAAAGTAATATTCTTCCAATAAATTCTGTACATAACTAGAGCTAGCTCTGTTTCCAAATTGTATAAAAGTTGTGTAAAAAATGAAATATTTTAAACAAAACCATTGTTCCTTCTTAGTTTTCAACTTCATGACGTATAAAAATTGCTGTTACTGCACTTTTTTCTTTATTTATTTACTTGCTTATTTTAACTATTCTTAATTTATATTTAGCAGAAATGTAACATCTGATATTTCAAGTTTTAATGAAGAATGTATGAACTTTCTCTAGAATCATCTCTGAATCCATATTTGCTAAATGAATTATGGTAGTGTGGGTGTGTGTTGACTCCTATGAAGTCTTACAGTTTCTTAAGTATCAGAATGAAATAAGTATGCAGAGAATCATAAATTATCTCTCAACAATGCAGTTATATTTTTTAGATTAACACTTTGTTACTTTTCCATTCATCACAGGAAATTAAATTTTATTTTAATTTTCCCAGTCCCTGTGAGAGCCTTTAACCATATCACTATTTCAGTCTGATTTGTCTTTATGTTGCAAATTCTTGTTCTTTTTCTCTCTTTCTCATACATGGAATATCTTAGATGCATGGAATAGCTCACACAATTCTTCATGACATTTTAGTGCAGTTGTTGCTGACTATAAAAGTTAGGACTTTACATTCCCAGATCTCTAGAATTAGCTAATCAATACCTGACATTCCACTAAGGTCTAATGCTAGCATTAGTCTTTCCTTGCAGTTAATTCATACATCTAATCTCATGAGTTCACTGAGGCTTTAAAAAAAGGACCCATTTAAACGGGAAGTTTCACACTTTTGTGATTAGTCACATTTCAAAGTTCCTTGCTGTTTCAGAATATTTTGTTTATGTGTATTTCCTCAACCACTGCCATGCTTTTCTTGGTTCACCTCATGGAGGCTTCTGAGGTATTCCAGATGGGCCTAAAGAAATTGGGCAAGACAACAGAAAGGGGGAAAAAATTAGATTTGGATTTAACACGGTGACAGAAATTATCTACACTTTCCAGATATGCTGATGAGCTCTGAATTTGAATATAAATTCTTAGATCATAGCTCACAGAGATTCCTTTAGATGACCATTGCTGGTTTTTGGATCACTAGCTTTTGTGTGCTTCCTCATGATTCAGCCACAGCACAGTATCCCTAAGTCGTATTTTCCAAGACAGAATTTCCTTGGCTATGCTTTTATTTCACTGCCAAAAAAAATCCACTTTTCAATATGTGCCACAAACTTTATTTTTCATTTATATCAAAGCCTCTGTGAAAATCGGGACATGGGGAATTTTCACTGCTCAGAATTTGTGCTCAGAGAGTTAACATGATCAGCCATGTCTGCAGTCTGTGGGGCTTGATCTTCTTTTCTCTGGAATGTACTTTCTTTGTAGCTTCTGGGATGCTGGACTAGACAAGGGCGCCTTTTTATATGACATGGAAAATCCTACTTTGCAGTTGCCTAAAGAGATACTCATACTAAACCTCTGGATGGAAATGAAAGTTCATCATGTCGCAGTACACTGGATAAACAATGGAAAGGCTTCAGTGTAGCTTCAGTAGGATTAAATAAAGAAATACATTCTTTTGGCCATGATCAACTCAGCAGTGTTTGGCTGCCCTTCACTAAATACCGATGGTTTCTTATTTCTCCACAAGCAAAACTTACTTATGGAAAAAAAAATACATAATTGGCAGCTTGCTACTAAGCTCAGTGATGTTTGAGGGTAGTTTCCATTTTTCAGAGTTTACAGAAATAGTTTTTGTATCTACAGCATATTGGGGAATATGCTGTAAATTAAAGAATTCTGATAATCGAGTGTGAACATAAAATTGCATAGCCAAGTCCTCAAATGAGCTGTGAAGGATGCCCATTCAATCCCTCCAGGGAAGGAAGAGCTTATAGGTTTCTTCAGTATCATCTTTTGCTTGTCACTGGTTTAGCAAAGGAATTAATTGACTAAAGATGTTTGTTAAGGCTTTGCTCGGAACAATGATATAATGTAAGTTTTTAGGGTCATGCTGGTGTGAATCATAGCACAGACATTTTTGCAAGAAGTCACAGACAAAAGTCTTATGACTCCAAGTCAATAATGAAAGAGAAAGACTTCTAATTGAGCTATGTGAGACAGGAAAGTTTAAGTTGAACTGTTTATGAAACAGAATCCCTCTTGAAAGGAACTGGGGTCTGGCAGAGCACTACCAAGTAGAATATCATTATCTTGCTAATGATGAATGCAGTACTTTTTTAAGCATTTGTTGCTAATCTTAACAGATAGTTCCATACATTTTCTGGAATGTGGATGAGTATACCAGAGAGGGTAGAGCAAGCAAAATAATAAGAATTCAACTTGGTGAGCAATCTTAGAGCATTAACATATAGCATCATTTCTAACGAGAGTCAAAACAAAACCCTTAGGATAAATATGAGCCCAGAAAAATAAATCGTTAAGGATGAGAGAAACAACCCATGTCTAAGCTGAGTTCTGGTTCTTCTTCCTGGAGGGAACTGGTGCCAGAGCGACTTTTTTTAAAAGAGTTCCTACCAGAGCTGTTCTGCTTTGTATAAATAATTAACTCCCAATTGAGCCAGAAGACAATCTAAAGCCTGTGATTAGGCTGAAGTCCCCTCTCTACTTGTTTCCTGGTATGTCCAATAAATAGTTTATTGGGTGCACAATATGGAACAGCTTTTAGCAGTGAGGGCAGAACAGGCGCTCCTGCCTGTGGTTATGGGGATGCCCTGGGAGGTGAAGACCCAAATTTTAGCATTGCATCTCATCAGGTAGGTTGGACACATGACTCACATATCCCTAGAGAGTTTCCAAGTCTCTCAGAATATGATTCATTTTATGTAATTTTAGCCATCTAAAAGCAGGGTGTTTAGTCTGAATTACTGATTACAGGGGAAACCTAAGAATAAATGCCTGACTTTAAGGGAGTGGAAGTCAGGTGAGGTAAATCTCTCCCTAAGCTACTGGCTATTTTGTGTCTGTGGTTTTGACCAGAAATTCCATCCTAGATGTAAGAATGGCCCTCATGAAAATAAACAGATTTCCATCAAGTGGTGTTTATTGAACAAATAATTTTCCAATTGGAAAAATGCTGCATTGAAACACTTCTGAGTATCTCCAGTACTCTGAGGAGAGTTTCACACCTCAGAAATATGGTAAGGGGAAAAAATGAAAGCTCAGGTGTAGCAATAAGAAGTGAGGTAGTGGTAGCTGGAAAAAAAATCAAGTAAATTGACATAGGTGCATCCAAAACTTTGTTCCAGTTACTAACATAGCTCTGATTTCTTCACAGTTTCCTTCTAGTTTCAAACTCAGTAAAGAATTGAGTTTTCTAAGATGGCTTTTATTTTCTCATGAGGCCCAGAATGCTTCAGGGATGATTATTTGGATGGTTCTTCATTATATTTAAAGAAGTATCCAAAGTATTCATGGACTTCAGTTACTTCTAAGGCATAGGGGAAAGTATAGACAAACTGTTTCAGATAAGTTGTTATGGGACTCCCTCATCAACTCCATATTGTTTCTCTTTCAAATGAAGATTAGTCACAGGCCCTTTCATCATCTTGTAATCAACATAAAGGCAAGAGGGATATTGGCCAAATTACAATTATGTATCAGATTTTGTCTTCTGCTTTTGTACTAATTCTGTAAAAAACAGATGCAAAAGTTTGGTATCTTCCCTTACCAATCTCTTGGATTTTTTTTTTTTCCAACAGAAAAAAAACCAACAGTTTAGAAGCATAAAACATTTAGAAATAGGTAGGTTCAGAAGTACAGATCTTTGCCATCAAGCTGGATTTTGAAAGTGCAAAAGTACATTTTGGTTTGTTTTATCAGAAGTGATGGGAGTTCAAAGCGTAGCTATTCAACACTTAATTCCCCCTACGGGAGTATAGTAAGTTTTGGCCCAAGTCTGAAGTGCCTTTTTGGGAATTTTCCTTTGTCAGCTATCTGTCCATATTTGTCCATATTTCATCTGGAGATGAAAACTCTCTGAAAGATGGTAAGTCCTGCTCATAATTACTGTGCATGTTTCTCACAGTGTCCGGGAGGAGCCTTCACACCCAACGTGAGGACAACCAAAGAGTTTCCAGACGATGTTGTGACCTTCATTAGGAATCACCCCTTGATGTTTAATCCCATTTACCCAATACACAAGAGGCCATTAATCATCCGGATAGGAGCTGACTACAAGTATACAAAGATTGCTGTGGATCGAGTGAATGCTGCTGATGGAAGATACCACGTCTTGTTTCTTGGAACAGGTAAGACAAATTTGGCAGCATTCATTTTCCTCTGTTGCAATGTAATCTGCAATCAACTCTGATTTTTACAATGTATAGCTTTCAGAAATATTTGTTTAAATGTTTGCAATCTACAGAAATGTTATAGAAGTCCATGAATTATGTTCTCTTTACTTTCTGTACTTTCTATTTACTATAGACATCAATTATGTGCAAGAAATACAATGTATTGATCTTAATTTTGAAACAAAAAACAACACCGGTGTATGTTTTATTGGATCTAAATGATAATACTTCTCTTGAATATGGTTTGTCTGCAATATGATCCCACATTAGATTTTGATGATCTCTAACACAAGAAAAAATACCAAAATCTAACTTCATAATTTTTTTCATACACTAATCATCATTATTTAATATATGCTGTGTAAGCTACTTCTGAAGAAAAGCACGATCTGATCAAGATGTTGCAAAGGCAGAAACAGCTCCTCCAGAAAACAGTAGTAATATGGAAGTACTTAGCTGAGAAAAAGGAACAAATGGTTGGAGTCCTACAGTAATGGACACAAAGAACTTGATTCAAGTATTCTAAAATAATTTCTGTCTAATATAAACTATATTTTGTTTTTATTTACATCAAATTTGAATCTGGTGTTATGCATCTAAAATCTGCAGGGAACAGGTTAAGTGATTCTTGTACTGATCAATTTTGATTTTTTAAAATATTCTGATATGAATCACACCCTTTAGATTGAAGCAGACAAGTAGAATGGTACTTTGACTAGACTCACTCACATCTGAAACTCCCACTGGTTTAACAGGATATTAGAGGTCAATAGGCACTTTTTACTTTCTTTACTTTCAAGTAGAACAAAGGAAAGGAACTCTAGGAGAACAAATACATCCTGAACATCAGAAAATTATTACAGAGGTGGTTTGCATGGCTTTTTGGTTCACATATTATTGGGGTCCTGATTGTTTTCTGCATGTAGAATAACTGAGTCTGCCAACAAACTCACATGGGGCTGGGAATAACCATCTTGTTATAATAGGTTTAGGAAGCAGGTGCTAAAAAATCTCTTAAGAATGTCAGGCTTGTATAGGGAAAGTAAAAGTAACTCTCTTCACTCTTCTTAGAAAAACCTGTCCAGCTATCAAAATCAGCAGGGTGCCTTTGTGCCAAAGGAGGCCAACTGCACACTGTGCTGTGTGTGCAGAACTGTATCCAGCAAACAGGTTGATGGAAAGGGGTTTTTTTTTCCTGTATTTGGCTCCTGTTGGGAGTTCTGTGCCCAGCTGTGGGCTCACCAGTACAAAGAAGACATTGACCTAATGGAGCAAGATCAGCTGAGGGACTGTATGATGTGATGTATGAGAAAAAGGGTTTATTCAGAGAAAGCTAAGGGGAGACCTTAATGCTGTTGACAACTATCAGATGGGTGGGTACAGCTGCCTAGTGGGAAAAAATCAGATGAGGGCTCTTCTCAAGGTGCTCAGTGCCAAGGTGAGAGATATCACACAAGTTGCAATGTGGGACAGTGCTAACAGATATAAAGGAAAAAGTTTTTGCCATCAGCATGTTCAAACGGTGGAAAAAAGGATCCAGAGAATGAATTCTCCATCTTCAGAGACTCAAAAGATTCAAAACCCAACAAACACAGCATTGAGCAGCCTGCTCTAATAGGACTTGCTTTGAGTGTGGGACTGCACCAGATGTCCTCTACAGGCTACGGGTTTCTGCAGTTCAGTGAAAGGAAAACAAAACCACTTAATTCATGTGAGGTTATGGATGGAGAAAATGAGAAGGGCTAGAGCTCAGCAAGAACTCTATCTGGCTGTAAAAGGCAGTAAAAATGTTTCTAGAAATACATTAGCAGCAAAAAGAGAGTTAATTTCCATCCTTTACTGGAAACAGTGAAAAGGCTGAAGTACTTAATGCCTTCTTTGCCTCAGTCTTTAGTAGCAAGACCAGTTCTGCAGGCCCCCAGCGCCTGAGTTGGAAGACAGGAATAAGAAACAAAATGAAGCTTCCATAATCCAAGGAGAAATGGTCAGTGACCTACTACACCCCTTAGACACACATGAGTCCTTGGGGCTGGATGGGATCCTCCCAAGGAAGCTGGCAGAGTGCTCACCAAGCC
The DNA here is from genome assembly GCA_013399835.1 of Leptocoma aspasia. Classification (NCBI taxonomy): domain Eukaryota; kingdom Metazoa; phylum Chordata; class Aves; order Passeriformes; family Nectariniidae; genus Leptocoma; species Leptocoma aspasia. The sequence continues at coordinate 1,088,112 of VXAX01003036.1, read as the reverse complement.
ACTTTCCATCATGTAGCTGCAGTCCTGGCTAACTGGGGAGGACACAGCTGATTGGAAGTTATGTGATGCTCATCCACAAGAGGGGCCACAAGGAGGATGTGGGGAACTACAGACCTGTCAGTCAGACCTCTGGGCTACAGAGGGTTGTGGAGCAGATCATCTTGAGTGCCATCACAGGGTGTGTGCAGGACAGCCAGGGGATCAGATCCAGCCCACAAGGTTTGTGAAAGGCAGGTCCAGCTTGGCCAACCTGAGCTCCTTCTGTGACTGGGTGACCCACACAGTGGATGAGGGAAAGGCTCTGGGTGTTGTCTACCTGGACTTTAGTAAAGCCTTTGACACTATTTCCCACAGCATTCTCCTGGAGAAACTGGCTGATTATGGCCTGGAATGGAGCACTGTTCACTGGGGATAAAACTGGCTGGACAGCTGGACCCAGAGGGTGGAGGGGATGGAGTTACATCCAGCTGCTACCTGGTCCCAGCTGGTGTTCCTTCAGGTCTTTCCCAACCTAAATGATTCTATAATTCCATGTTTTTCTACCTAACCTCTACCAAGTCTCCATCTGATGTAGAGTGAATGCTTAGTAGGCATAGTCAGGGTAATGAATTATTCAAAGAATTTCACAAGTTTTTGATCTGGGTATTTTTGTTTTCTTGGCTAGAAATTGATAAATGAGTTTTAAGGTCTTCTTGACTCTCTCCTATCTGCAGCTGTTGGAAAATACTAAATTAACCTAATTAGGACAGGGCTTTCTACAAGGTGTGTTCTTCCTCCCCTTTCTCTCTCCCCACCACTAACATAAAACCACATCTTCTGTTTTGTTTAATTAATGCAGATACAATTTTTTACTTTGTGACCTGCTAGAATTTTTTTTCTCCTTCCCTGCAGAAGTCTTCTTCTCCTATAGAGATATCAGAAGTGTTGATAGAGAGCATCCCTACTCTTGTTATACAAGTGCACAAGAAGCCTTGGTAAAAGAGAAGTTTTACTTTACTGTTAGTTTTCCTCCTTGACAAATCACTATGTTTAGACAAAGTAATAGATTGGTAGGCTAGTGCAGATCTTTCAAATTAACTTATTTATTTTCAATGTGTAGCAGTACCATTGTTTTAAAATGCTCTGTAAGCACCTAATGTTACTTGGAGGCAAATTCTACTAAAGCTTAGTGGAAAAGATTGAGACAAAAGTTCCCAGACCACATAGATTGTTAATGTAGCAATGATAGTTAAAGCTGGAAAACTATTGAAAAGCTGAAATGTCCTTGAAATCACCATTGGATAGTAAGCATTTTAATAACTTTGCAAGAGGTAAACATAGGTAATTTCATTTTATCCTTTGATGACCATCTGGCTGTTTTTAGGTGATCAATGTGGCCTCATACACACACATGAGCTGTTAAAAACTAAACATACCTCAAGCTGTTGTTATTTTAATCCTCCTCTGTGTACCAGCACAGGACCCATTATGGATCAGATACAAAAAGTGCCGCTCTTGATACTTTATATTCATTGCTTTATCTTCATTACTCTGGAGACAAGGATTATTTTCTGCTTTCTAGTGAGATGGAGGGTAGGCATTATTCTTCTTGAGCAGGGCACAGGACATTGATACCTTCCTCCAAAGAAATCGTTGCAATGTAAGTTACTGCATTTCTCAGCCCTTTCAAATAAAAGTGATCAAGTTTCAGCCACTGAGAGGAGAAACTTGTTTTCTTTATTCTCTGCTTTCTGTGAGACTCAGGAGGATTTGATAGAGATATTAAGTGTCAAAAGGAATGCAGAGGGGATTTGCTTTGGTGTCAGTTCATCCCAGCAAATGCAAAAACCACATTGTATAGGAGAATTTCATGTGATAATTTCCTTGGGAGCCTGGAGCCCCACAGCCGGAGACAATGGGACTTGACACCTGGTGACAATTACACTCAGCTCAAATGATGAGTTACTGCTGCTGAACTGAGATGTTTCCAGCCATGTCTGTCACTGTCAGTGACCTGTCTCATGCTTGAAATCAGGGTGTTTTATGTCTTGCCAGATGCAAAGCACACAAAATGTTTAGCTTTTCCTCTCTTCCTCCTCTATAGCCTTAGTAATAAATCAGTTCCTGAATGCAAGTGAAGAATAACAGAAGTACAGAGCTCCGACAGCCCCAGTGGTTTTCATCATGTAGCTGTGGCACAGGAGGGTATAGGCAGCTCTGTGATTTTTTCACCTTGGTGTGAACTAAATGTAGTGTTTCCTTTGCTCCCCCAGACAGAAGTGCTGCGCTCACAGGGGCTGGTCCATACCCAGAGTTAATGCACTGCTTTTCTCCCTTGCTTACCTGCATAGCAAACAAAATCAATCCCAGGGACAGACACTGTTCTTGTGGCATTCCATGCTTTTCAAATTATTACAATCTCCTGTTTTTCCTATGCTTTTAAACATGAAGACTCCCAAAGCACTTCACAAAACTTGCTAGTTTTGTTAGGTCTCCCCTAAGGGATCCTGAGGGGTCTCTTCACCCCTGTGAGCTGACTTGGAGTAAGGACCAAGTCTGGACTGGTAGAGAGCAGTGCTGCAAGAGAAGAGTGCTGTCTACCTAGTTTGTTTTCCCAAACAGAAACCCAAGAGATAATTTAGTTGGAAAGACTACATAACTCATTTGCATATGTGACTAGAGCAATGCTGATGGTATTTTTTTCCTATGCAATGAGAAGTAACACATTCCCTTCAGGAATTTGGGATTAGAGTTCTGTTTCAATTATTCCATTTCTGTGATGGGGCAGGACTCTGTCCTGAGTTTTTTGGATTCACTCTAGAGTTGTACTGTAATTTGTTTACTTGTTTCAGTTATATCTAAAGAACCTGAGCTTTCAATATTTTGTGTTCATCCTTTGGTAGATTGTTTTCTGTCTGAGTTTTAAGACAGCAGTAAAACACCATGAGAAAATGTTTGTGAGATTAATATTCATTTATTAAGCATGCCACCTACTGCTTGCAGCACCAAAGCCTTTGGTCAAAGTACACACAGATTGCCCAACCAAAAGATTATTCATGGGGTTTTTTATTGCTCTTGGTGTTACGAAAATATTTAAATGTCTGGGTCAAACTTGGGTACATTAAACAGCTATGGGCACCAATGGGGTTTTTTTTCAGCTCCTTGCTATCAAGATATGATATGTTTTTCTGGAAAGAGATCTAAGTTACTGTCATAAAAAGGCACTACAGACTTCAGCATGGCTTATTGAGATGATTAATGTCAGCCACATGCATCTGATGTGGCGTGAGGTTGATCGATGTTTCTCATTATCTTTCCTTCTCTGATGAAACATTCGTTTTCAAAGACTGGATGCATTAAGTGCCTCCAGAGCATAAGTTTGTAATACTCATTTTCATGGTGTTATATGATGGCTGTCGTTTTGGAAAACTAACCCTTGCTGACAACAGTAGCCTCCAGTAATGCAATAGCCAAATGATCTACAGATTCTAACAGAGAGATAATCTGGTCAAAAAAGCAAGCTTGCCTCCCATAGTTTTCCTGGCTGCAGCTTCGTGACTGTGAGCTTGGGAAGATGATGTTGCACAACAGTGGCCCAACAGGCGTCTGACACAATTTCCTTCTTACTCTTGGTCATAGTGCCTGAGTCATTCATAACCTTTCGTTGACCTGTTCATCCAGAGCTTTTTCACAGACTTTCAAGGTGATATGTAAGTTAAGAGGGAGTGCCTCCACCTGCTTCATTTCCCTTGTTCAGATTTTGTTCAAGCAAGCTCACATTGTGTCCCAAAAGACTGACTGAGGGGGGGCTACACAAAAACTTCACCCTCAAGTGTGAGCATTTGTATCTGTCTTTTTGTTCTTTGATGCAGCTTGAATTTTATGAAGTTTCACAGAGATATTATGAGCTGGAAAAAAATTGCCCCCATTTGACAGATGAGTGAACTAAGCACAGAGAGGTTAGTGGCCATGGTGGGAGCTCTGAGTTACAGCAGACACAGAGCGTGGGAACGTGGCTGTCAGCCCTGACTGCTAAGCTGCCACCCTCTCAGGTGCTCTGCTGAGCCTCAACATTTTCTAAAACAGACAGATTTCAAACATTCTATGAACTTTTTGCTTTCTTTTATTCTTTGTAAGCTTATTTGTATACATCAGGTTCAACTCAGATAAGAGACCTGAAATAATTTGCTGCCATTAGGCTGACAGGTAAAACACGCAGAAAATGTTTTTAGAGGGTCTCCAGCAGAGTCAGACACATCAGGGATGGGGATTACTGAGGGAAGCCTCTGAAAACTCATGTCAAAGTAGAAGTTGGTGCCTATTGATGTGGAAAATTTGGGGGTTTTATTTGTAGTTCAGTTTGTCCATGTGATGTGGCTCAGGGGTAAATGGGTCCCGGCTCTCTTTGAGGCTCACATTACTGACAGCTGCAGTGTTCACTTAGAACTGGGGAAATAAAAACTAGTCAGAATTCAGAGAATGAGTTTTATACTCAGACTTCTGATTCAGCCAAAAACCTCTGTATTTTTCATGTATTTTCATTAAGTTTTGCTTTTTCCATTGCCCATGGTCAGGCAGACTAGGAATTAACGTAATCAGGCACAGTCTAACTATTGATGAAGCTTAGCTGATTAATGTCAGTCCAGATTCACACCTTGCATTTCAAGAAATATTATTATAATTATGATGATGGTGATTTGCCTCTTATGTTTCCATTCCATTTATTGGAATGCCTTCCTTCTTCATTTATTTCCCACTCTGAATACATTCTACACCTTTCTGTTAGCCTGCACTTTCCTCCCTTGCTGTTCCCAGTTTCTCAGTCCTCTCAGAGGGGATGTGATCATTGTCTTTAACGTCAAGCTAGGACACCTGCATTTGTTAGGCAGGTTTGAAATGGAAAAGCATTTTGGTTTGCTCCTGTCCTCTTGCTGTCAGCTTGAGGGAGATTCCCTTTTGTTTGTCCATCTCCCCTTGACCCACAGACTGCTGGGCTGATGCAAGGCTGCAAACAGCTCCCGGTGAAGAATTAGGAAACTAGTGAGCAAAAATCTACTTCTTCATTTCTAGTGGCAGATTGATATTCTGGAGACATAGTAGCTTTTTCATAACTATGTAAAACATAGTGATGGAGAACTGTTTTCAAGGGGATTTCTGAAAGGAACAAGTAAATGGCAAAGGAAACCATGCTGTTCATTTTTATGAATTTTAGAGGATTACCTTCTAATTTCATACATTGACCAAACTTGAAAAAATTTCACTTGCACTTGTTTGATGATCTCTTACGCCTGATTTACAGCATAAAATATTACCTGTTGTGAAATACACTCAGAAACAGCTCAGGCATTGCTTTGCATAAATGTCCTGCAGTGCACAGTGCTTCATCCTTTCCTCTGACCTAGGGAATTTAGTTCACTTTTTTGCCATTAGAAGAAATAATCAAATAAGGTTTTCGACAAAACTCAAATATACCATAAGCTTTCTATTTGTGAACACATGTAAGTGACTTGATTTGTCAGATATGAATTTGTGTTTGTAGCGGAGACAGCAGTGCTGCTGAGAAGGAAATAAAAAGTGAGGTTTGGGGACAAACATTTGCTTTTCATTTATTAAGGAAGAAGCTGAGCAACAGTAGCAAGACTAATTTTAGAAGCAATGGGAAAACTATAGCCTATAAGCTATGTATTATTGGAAGTGTTTATATATAGGTGTATATAGAGAGATATATATGTACAGACTATTAGAATCTCTTGCTTGAAAAATTATTTAATCAATAGCTTTCTATTGCCTACTTGAGTATTTATTTTAAACGTTGTATTAAGTCTCCTTTAAAACAATGGAACATTCCTTTCTGCAAGGATCTGTCCATCATGGTACAATACTGAGTCAAAGCAAATGGTAAAATACTGACTCAAAGGGAATGAATACGAAGGTAAACAGTCCTTCACTCTGTGTATTTTCCTGGGGTGTGACAAAAAGGTAGATAGGAACCTGCTTTACAAATAGGAAAGGTTATTAGCACACAGGGACTTGGCGTCAGGCATTATCAGTATTTTCTGTGCCAATGCCCAGGATAAAATCTCCCCTCAGGTTCTGATTTCAGTTTGGGGCAATGTTTGAGGGCTCAAGACAATTTAGGAATTTTAAATGTGTGGCATGTGCTAATGGATCGTTGACATAAACCGGTTCTTCAGAGTCTCAGCAGCCTTACATTCCTTTGCAGGTAAGGTCACTGTCAACATGCTTAGTGCCCTGTATGTCAGGGTTGCAGGTACTTGACACTTTGCAGCCAGCTGCAAAAAAAAAAAAAAAGAAAAAAAAAAAACAAAACACAAAAAAAACCACCACAAAAGGCTGCAATTCCTTCCTGCACTTCTGATTGAGTATTTTGTAAGGTAGAGTCTAATGTTAGAGAGAGAGAATTGATAAAAGGATGCAGAGGTAGACTGGACTGAAGCCATGTGCATGTGTGAGTGGGTTATTCCCTTAAGCAGGAGAAGAAATGCACGCAACCCCTTTCTCCTTTCCTCTGAGGGAGGCATCTGCAGCAGTTTAACACTTCCGTGGGTCCTGGCAGTCAGTAAATCTCTCTCAGGTTCTCATAGCTTAGCTAAAACTGGCACCCAGGCTAGACCACAGCTGTGCTATCACAAGATTTAGTTTCAAGAAAGTTTCTTCAGAAGGAACTGTTTTATCATGCCATTGTATAATGAGAATAAATGTCTCCGTAGAAAATTCTCATGAAAAATTCATGCCTAACGTGCCCTGAGCATGTACCATTGATAGCTACACATTTTTCAGTCTTGTCAGTTTTCAGTTTCTCTTTTCCTTCTTCTTTTTTTAAAGACAAAATAGTGCAATGTGCTCTCTGTGTGTGGTCACATGATAAAATATCAATATTCTGGCTTTAAACCTTTTCTTTTTTTAGTAATAATAATAATAATAACAACAACAACAACAATAACTAGTAATAATAATAATAATAACAACAACAACAATAAGTAGTTGCAGTAATGTTAATAGTAGTAGTAGTAGTAGTAGTAGTAGTAGTATCTGGCTTCCTCAAGTGAAATAAGGAGATGTAAATTACTTACAATAATCATCTTACCCTGCAGCTCTAGCTATAGAATTTAATCACTGAGCTTAAAGCAAAAAAAAAAAATCGAACTTTTTCAGCTTACATTGTCGTCATTATGAATTGCCAAACAGGAAACTGAAATTTCGTAATAGATGTAGATACTTGACTGTATTGTGCTGTGCTAATGTTCTACCAACTGCACAACTCTACATTGCTCTTAAAACTTTGGAAGGCTGAACAGAACCTGTACGGTGTGCTTTCATTCCTCAGAATCAGTATTTATTTATTCTACTCAGTCTAATTTCTAGGTCTTTCAGGTAAGATGAATTCTATGTGCTTTTTCCAAGTTAAAATTCATCATCATTTTTGTGATTGTCCCACAGTCTGCCTTTTCTGCCACATCAGAAATACTTCAGTGGCTGTCTCAGCCTTTAAGAGCCTTCACAGATGGACCCCGTCATCTCACGTATTCTTTCCACATAAGAAATTTGGAAAACTAATCACAAATCTCCCTTTGGTCTCACTCATCACATCTATCCTGCAAAAACACTATCATTGCCACATATTTCTACTTCTTACTCCTTTGTTATGAGTGGATTTGTGAGGGTTGGAACTTTTGAGAGGGAGGCCATAATACAATAGCTAAAATATCTTCACCTTCCTTTTTCTTTTTACCTTACAGAGCAAAATATTATTTACTACCAATATATAATGTACTTGATAATTTCATTTAAAAAAAAGCTTTCATTTTATTGTGTTTATGTCTAGATAGAGTTATTCTTTGGAAGGTTTACCTTTCATGTCATCAGTTATCCTAGCATTTTATTACTGGATATGAATATATCACATCCTGCAGTAGCTCCCTTTTAGCTGTTTATATTGTGTTTTACTTTAAGATCATTAGGATAAATACTGCCTCTGTGTGTCTGTACAGCAACAGAACATACTGATTTTGATTGGTCTTTTTGTATAGAATGGTAACAGTAATGGTAATAACTCCAATCTTATCATGACTTACGTTCATATATGGGAATAATACTATAATAGTATTCCTGTATAAGAAATCATCTCATCATTCTTACTGACTCCAAACCGTAGAAATTACTGAACATTTCTTACCTTTATCTGTGTCATAGTGCTTGCTTTGATGGTTTCATTTTATAATTAATGAAGGTTAATCTGCTTTTTTATTTCTTCCTCTCTATGTTACATGATCTCACTTGTTCTCACCTATTGCAGATCAAGGAACCGTACAAAAAGTTGTTGTCCTACCCACCAACTTCTCTGCAAGTGGAGAACTCATTTTGGAAGAGATGGAGGTTTTTCAGGTTTGGCTTTCTCCTTCTTTTGTTTTTAGAGTGTGTACGTTCACACAAACACTTTGTTCTAACAGACTTTGGCAAGGGCAACTGTGATTTGGTAAAAGATCAAGTAAATGTGCATGCTGTCAGTTTGGTAACAACATAAAGAGGATTAGAAAATGTTGATTATTATGACGGCTATAGCTAGCTGAAGCCCTTTTCTTCTCCTGTACTTCAGTTGCCTATTTTTTATGTTGATATACTGGCTAGAAGGATTTTGATAATCAGTTTTTTAGGAGGTCATGTTATAATGGCTTCCAGAAGGAGACTTTTATCATTGCCATCACTATAGAGGCTGTTGCTGTGTATGGTTAGAATTTCAGATTTCTGTACTTTGGTTATCTGAAGACCTTCCTGGTTCTCAGTTGCAAAATGAAATCAAATTAGTGTTGTTTTTGCTTAACTCCTGTTCTTCAAAGTCACATGCCTCTGGAGTCAAGAAAGCTACAAGTTTAAAGGAACATAAGCTGAAAAGAAACACAAAAACTACAGGGAGATAAAGGAATAGCCTCTGTCAATCACTCTGGCATGTAACAGTTGTAATAACCTAAAGAAAATGTTCACCCTCATGTTGAAAAATCTCTCTCAAATATTTGAATGGGCTATTCATTAAACAGTAGTCTCAGGGCAAATGTTAGTATGTGTCTATAAACTTAGTAAAGGATTTGTCATGCCCTTTTCTCTATTTCATTGACAGAATACAAAAAGGAAAATTTAAGCTTCTTTATTGAGGCAGCATTAACCTTAAGAAAACCTTAAGAAAAAGAACACTCATAAAGGCATCTGTGTTAACACTCATAAAGGCATAATTAGTCTTCCTAGGTTTTTGTTGAAGACTTCCTGTTAAAAAATATATATGTGAGTGATATTACATAAAACACACTCTTTACCAAGAAATTGTTAACTCCATTTACTGAAACAAATTAATACAGCATGAAAATAGGTGGGCTGAGACGCACTGTCACCCTAAACCTAGTTTCTGGGCCTCTGTGCACAGACCTTCTTATCCTGAACCCTAAAAACCATGATATCATAACTTCTGCTGTTATAGACTGTGTGGCATCATGGTGTTTAGATGAGTCTCTCCAAGAGAACAGGGATGAAATCATGGGCCCTGTGCTAGTTAATACCAAGGGTAGCAAAGAAGAGATCATCTTCCAGAGTAAACAAGGAAAGGAGAATGTGGCATTGGATCCAGTGTTGCATTTGACCTGCAGATTCCGAACAGTTCATGAAGCAGCTCTAAACTTCTCCAAACCTTTGCCAATTCACATGATTCGCAGCCAGATTTTCTAGTCCTGACCTCCCTGCTGTGTTGTGCTCTACTGAAATTAATCCTAGCCCACTGTTATGGCTTTCCTTTGTGACTGAGCAAATGTTGAATCTTAAAAAAATGCTGAACATTTTTATTACCATCGATTTTATCACTTGTTTGGATGAACATAATGACTTAAGGCAAGGAAAGTAAAAATTCCTTTTCCAGCTCTTTAGTATTTGATTTGGACACAGACATTAATAGACTGCTATGATGACACTCAGTAGTATACAGTACTGTCTCTGGGAAAGAAACATTCAAGAACACTCATGCCATTTAAAAAGAATCTAGTCATTGATAATCTGAATTTATATGTTGCAAGGTAACCAAACTGTATGCACTGTAGATAATTTGTAGGAAAAGGATTTTGTATTCTTATCTGAATCATGTGGTAAATATTCATGAGCTATTTTATGATTTTTCTTTATAATCATCATTAAAGAAAAAACATTGTTTCTTATTACAAAGTTAAAGTGATGGCTTCTCTATTTCTGAGATAGCACAGATGCAGGTTAATTATAAGTGTACAAAAACCTTTTAGATACATGTAATAACAATGTGGTTGAGTTTCAGCAATATATTTTGTGAGACATTAATTGTTTATGTGTCATTTGTCTAGTTCTGAAAATAGCAGTACTTAGTAGGAGTGAGGGGTCCCTTTCCAGGATATAAAAATGTATAGTTTTCTTAGATATTACTTAGGTTTTAGTGATATATAAATGATTTTAAATATTAATTTTGGGACAGAGTTCTTGACAATGGTTTGTAACTCTGTCTTTCAGAGTAACTCTCCGATAACCACAATGAAGATTTCATCTAAAAAGGTAAGGCAAAGTGGAATGCCTGCTTAGGGCTTATTAACTGAGAAGCAAATTGACTTAGATATTAGAATATCAATTCTTGTGGAGCACACTATATATAGGCAGATTTTCCATAGTGAGTACAGAAAACTTGACTGAAGTTTGCAGGAGCTGTTTATATGTCCTTCCAAACTAAGATAAAACAATTTCTATTCATTATGTATCATTTCTAATTAACTGAAAGTGTCAGGTTTTTTCTTGTTTTGATTTACAATTAAGGAATCACAAAAATACTAAAAGAGGAAATTCGCCCTCCCTTTTTTTTCTCTCTAAAGTGCCAAATAGAAATTTTTCCTTGGAAGTCTGTCTGATCAGTGTAAAAAGGCAGTGTTTGGGCTGTTGGGTCCATGGTGCAATTGTGCATGTTTGTTTAGTAGTAATAAACAATGGCAATAAGAATGTTGAAAACAGCTGAGAAGATTTCTGCTAAAATGCTTAACACACAAACTAAAAATGTGTATTCTATGATTTTGCAAGCAAGATGTTGCTCAATATTTTACAAAGCTACTACTAAGTAAATACTATTCACTAACTTGATTTCAGTATGCTTTTTCATTTTTATGACAAAAATATCAAAGGAATTTCAAGGGGTATTGTTCAATATTAATTTGTATTTTTAGAATGATTAATTGATTTTAAGTAAAACAATCATTTTGGCTCAGATTTTGGTAATGATCCACTCCCTTTGAACTTCTCTTGCAAAAGCTCTGATTTATTGTGAAAGTTCTCTTGGCTTATTTTTCCAGGTATATAAGGCTATCAGAATCTGGCCATAAGCCTCAACATAATCTCTAGGTTTTACATCTTGGAAATGTACGCACTGGAGGATCCAACTAGGAACTCTGCATAATATTTATTAAAGTGACTATGTTCAGAGAAAATACTTAGTTCAAAGGCTTGAGCCAATAATCCTCACTGAATAAGAACCAAGTTCTCAAATCTAAGCAATATTAACTCAGCCTGTCTGCCCCAGAACAGAACAATGACAGTCAATGTCCAAAAAACCAGCTTAAAGCCCCAGCATTTCTAGGTGTTTTCTGGCAGGAAGGTGGAAATAATATAGGCCTGTTCACCTGGGAGATTTCTGTTGATCTTGACTTTATATGTATTTTTGGCTCCCCTCTTGGTCTTGAGTTAATTCCAAAATTAATTGAAAGGTTTTTTGGGTGTGTTAGCCAGGTCTAGGCTGAAACTCCTCCACATCTGAAATAATTCTTCCGGTTTCCTCCTGCAGCAACAGCTGTACGTGAGCTCAGATGAAGGGGTCACCCAGGTTTCCCTGCATCGCTGCCACATCTACGGCACCGCCTGTGCTGACTGCTGCCTAGCCCGAGATCCCTACTGCGCCTGGGATGGCAGCTCCTGCTCCAGGTTTTATCCCACAGGAAAAAGGTGAGCAGTATTGAGCAGCCCGGTGAATTTTGCAGGGGAAGATGGCTTTCATTCTGAGTGTTGTAATGTGATGGAGAAGTGCGATGTCATTTATTGCGAATGGCCCGACACGATGAAATGGAATTCTTTGACTCCATGTATCAGAAGGCTTAAATATGATTTTATTAACAATGACTCCAAAGTTCAAAGCCCGTGTACAGTTCTCAGATGCTTTCTTCTTGCTGCCCTGTACAAGAATCTTAGAATGCTGTGACTCTGCCTGTGGCAGAATCCTTCTCTCTCTCTCTCTCTCCTGTCCATGTGATACCAAAAGTGAGAACTGATAACCAAGACCAGCTTCCTCCCACAGACAGGCCAGAGGGACAATGTCCTTGAACAGAACACAGCTCAGAGATTGTTTATAGAAACTCTGTGCTGAGAATGTACTTCTCCCCGGGAAGAAAAACCTTTGCAGGTTTTTCACCCAGGGACCCATAAAATGTTGGGGACAGTCATTCCTTTCATGGGCATGTACAAACAATACCCACATAGCTGTTGTGCTCGGAGTTATTCATCACCTAGGACTGTATGCTGCACGAGTGTATGGTAAAGAGCTTGGCTTTTCATATTTAAAATAATGGATGGGAAAAAAAAAAAAAAAGAAAAGGAAAATAATGGTTCTTAATCATAAATATTAATCTTTCTGTCTCAAGCATACAAAATCAGTGAGACATTTGTTCCCTTCATTTAAATTCAATTACTCACTATGGATGTAATTATGATAGCCCTAAATACAGCAAAAGATCTCTCAGGCTGTCTGAGGAATAAGCTCATTTATATTTTTTTATTCCTCATTTTCTCCTAAGTGAGAGTTATTTTCAGGAAAATTTTAGGCAAATGTGATTTCCATGTAATGCTTGTGGATTTGGGTTTTTTGACATGAGGTTTATTAACGCAGACAGGGAAAGCAATTTCTGTTTAATATACAATAGAACTAATAGTTCAACTCATAATCTTATGCAAAACAGGAGTCTCTTTCCTCCTCCCAGGGGAAAAATTTAATAGCAGAAGGCTGTAGTGAGCTCTTGCCTTAATAAGATTTCACTTCATATACAAACAAAGCTACAGAATGCACAATGAAGTGCTACTGCAGAGGAGACAAACCTTTCAGATGTATGCTCTCTATACCTACCTGGAGGGAGGCTATAGCCAGCAGGGGTTGGCCTCTTCTCCCAGGTGACAAGCAAAAGGACAAGAGGAAACAGCCTCAAGTTGTGCCAGCAGAGGTTTAGATTGAATATTCTAGAATTGTAGAATCATGAAACATGCTGAGTTGGAAAGGATCCATCAGGACCATCGAGTGCAACTCCTGGCCCTGCACAGGACACTGCAGGAGTCACACCATGTGCCTGAGAGCATTACCCAAACACTTCTTCAAGGCTTGGTGCTGTGAGCACTTCCCTGGGGAGACTGTTACAGTGCCCAGCCACCTTTCTGGATGAACTTTTCTTGATATCCAACCTAAACCTGTGACTGTGCCAACATACAGTCACTGGGTTTTATTCCTATTCCCTCATAGAGGGAGACAGTTGACAGAAACAGGCAAAGCTTGGATCTGCTGATAATTATGTCATCCTCTGGACAACTGTTTTTATTATTGCAAAGTTTTCTTGATTCATTCCTTACTTGAGATTACAATGTAAAGCCTAAACTGGCCATGTAGCAATTGGTAGAGTACATGGGGTTGTTAACTGCTTTCATTCAGAATATTCAGCCACCAATCTGCAAACTCATTTTTTTCTTCCATGGAACAAAGGTCAGAATATGGGGGAGGAGAGGAAAAGAAAAATCCCCAAGTCTCAGGCCACCTAACTCCTACAGTAACACAGCTGCCAAAAGGTACAAGGAGCAGTCAGGTACACCCAGCCTGTGCAGTTTCCAGTTTGCCATTCCCATTATGTACTCCCACCCAGGGTTATTTCCACTGGGGCTTACTTTCATGCTGATATTTTGTTTGCAATTTGCTCTTTATGTCAAACCAAAATAAACACCTCAAACTGTATGGAAAAAGGTCTGGTTTTCATATGTGAAGGAAATGAGTTGTCTCTTTATCTAACAAGACAGATTATGAAGGAGAAAACATTGGTAATTAGAGCCAAATCCCATTGTCTAGACAGTAGTTTCTGCTGTATGCATTTGCTTATTTGCTTCTTTTGACACTTCTGTCTCCTGTGAAATAATGTAGTTCCTCATGCAACATCGATTTACCCCAAAACACCTTATGGTATTACCTTTATTTTCTAACTACCACTTTTTTTTTAAATAAATATCTAAGTGCTAAGCTTACATTCTCAGAGCTGCTTAATGCAAGCAACATGCCATCTCTGACAATGTCAAGCAGCTCATGGTAGCACAAGAACGCTGACACTCACTCAGAAATTCTTCATGGCCTCCCTTGACTCATGCAAATAGTTCACAAGGGTTAAGACCCCAAAGCATAAAATGAAATATTTTTGATGGTAAACATAAAAACTATACTTGGAATTTCAGTAATTACTCCTTTGAAACATCACCTTTCAAATATTTTCTTTTCAAACGATGCAGTGAGGGATTGGGTGACAGGGGAATATGAGCACTCTCTCTGGGTGTTTGTGTACTACCTGGTATAGTGTGGCCATAGATGTGTCACCCTTCACTCAGTAGTACTGGAGCTCCAGGGCCTTTTTATGGTTTCTGATTCTCAAGTCCTTCCTTAGTGCATGGTTCAGAATACAGCTGTTTAGTATCCCAACAGTGTCCATTTGCAATAATCTATCACCAGTATATTTTTTTCTTCAACTTGATAAATACTAAACTACCTTACGCAATAGTTAGCAATGAAAATAATACATCTTAATTAATAAAAAAAGATTGTGTACCAGATTTCATGCACTGAATTCTGTGAGCTATGACCTGCTAGCTGAGGAGGACTGAAATGCCAGTATTCCCAGTCCCAGTAAGCTCCCCAGTCAGTTTGCCACAGAATCGTGATTTTTCATCCATCATACAGATAATATAATAAATTCCCTACTTAGAAGTATCGTGATACTTGGTGAGTTTTATTATATTTGGAAATAGTCCCTTCAAGTAGAAGACAGAATAGAATCTTAGCTCTCTACCGTTCTGGATGAATATTTAAGTCACTCTGCTACAAAGGTGGCTACAGGCACCAAAAATAAAGTGCTTGCTAAAATCGAGGTGGGAACATGCCCTTTGTCATAATTTTGTGCTGGTGTGTTAGATATGAGCAGTATGAATCTTAATGCATCTCATTGTTAGCTGCTTGCCTTTATGAAGAGTTCCAGCTGGGGCTTCTGGCTTTAAATGCTAGGTGTTGTGAGTGAACAGAGGTCTCTTCCATGTATCACCTCTGATCCTTCCATCCCATACCTCCACTGCACAACTGCTTTACCTACAAAAAATGCACCTCTTTTATAAGTTTCAACAGATGCTTCACTTGAACAGTATCTTCACACCAGCAAGCCTGCCAAGTGTAAAGCACACTCACAGTAGGTCATGACCTATCCCTAACATTTCATCTAGTAAAAAAAAACCAAAACACAACAAATCCACAAGTAGAAAAGTGGTTATTTTCAGTGTAGCTATCTTGGAATAAAATTTTGTTTTTACAAAATATTGCAGGAGGAGCCGTAGACAAGACGTGAGACATGGAAACCCTCTGACTCAGTGCCGAGGTTTCAACCTGAAAGGTACTGTAATTTACATATCCTCGTGCTATATAAAGAACACATGGTTTTCCTTTATATGATTCATTGTAACTGACATTATCAGTATGGTTTACTGGTAAAGCATAATTATTTTCCAAGTCTGAGTTTTGTTTTGATTTGGTTTTAGCATCTTTTCTTGCAATTACATGAAACTTGCACATATGTGATAAAAGTTGAGCCATGAAATACATAGTTCAGCACACTTGAATGGAGAAGCTGACACTGTTGACTAGAAAAACACAAATTTAATTTGAGGACTTCTCTACTTCTGTGTCCCTTCAGTCTTTAGTAATGCCTTTTTATTCATTTAAGCTTTGGACCTCTGAATTTTTCTGAATATTAGATCCCATACTGAGTTTTGGAGCAAACACCTTTGAGCAAACAACAGGATCTAGGCCAGCTTGTCATTTGATTAATGATTATTCCCTTCTACCTTTACATGGGGAAAAAAAAAAACAACTATTCCGAATTTCTTTATGAAGTCTCTTATTTCCAGCTGTGCAACTGTTTAGCCAGCCTGGCATGGTGAGGGTGCCCAGGGGAGCCAAGGCTTTGCCCTCCCAGCTAGCATTTTCTCCAGACTGATGGACACCAGTAAAATATGCCCAAATGCATAGGAGAAAACACATATATAAAGGCAGATCAATCCTCTTCAACTCCATGCATGTCTGAGCTAGGCAGTGGCAGTGTATGCCATCAGACCTAGGGCAAGCAGAGAATTATGTTCCTTTCACTTCTATTATGAGCCTGAATTTTGAAGTATGTTCTCATCTGTACCACCTGGAGACCAAATAATAGAGCTGATTGTAAATGTTTTTATTGATGTTTTTCTAATCAAAGAACAATGCTTTAAGAGTTACATGTGAAAGGTTCTGTTAATAATAATTCTACTGAAATAGTCTCCACTGGTTGTTGAAAGAATCTCCTGGATCAGAAAAGACCAGAGCAGTCAATTGTGTGTAGATCCCTCTGCTTAAATGAGCCTTTCCCCATGAGTCATTATTAGTCATTTATATGAAGCTGAGGAGCTTGAACAGGTAATTCCAAGAGATGACCCCAGTGTTAGAGAATACACTTGATCTCTGAGAAATCCATGTTGAAGCAACTTGAGCTGTGTGTCTTCCCCTGAAGGCATGTGCTGAGACCTCCCACCCATTGTCTGTCCCAAGGGTGGTGTCTCCTCCTTCCATGTGGAAAATGTGAGAATGTCAACTGTCTGCATTCTGGCCTGAGGGGAGGTAATTGTTTCAATCTTGACAGTCTTGTGAAACAGGTTTCTTGTTTTCCAGCCACTTTTGTAATGTGGATGTATTTATAGGTTTATGTATTTTAGCATCTTTGTAAAGGAAGTTTTGGTGGCAGCAGTGGGATATAGGATAGGTAGATGGCAGTTGTTTCCCTGGGGAAAAAAAAAAAAAAAAAGATTAAAAGAAAAAGCAATTTAGACCCTTGCAAAATATAATTAGAGCCATTTATAGCAAAATGACTGTGTTTGGGGAAAAAATTGAAATCTACCTAAAGGACAAAAGAGCAGAGAGCCAAGCAAAGACAAGGAATCTTCCAAGCTCAGAGAGAACTGTAATGCTGAATTGACGTCTTTAAACCTGGTAAACCTCTAAGCACATATAAACTTAATATTTTTGGCACATTGTTATTTTTAAATAAATCATCAAGAACTAAGTAATCTTGTATGTTTTCTTTTCACGTCTGTTTAATATTCTTATGTTTGTGTTAGCCCTTATAGCCATTACAGAAATGCATTTGAATGTGCAATATTTCCACATTATTCTCCTAAAAGTTAGAATTGGTTTTGGTACAACTTCCTAAATGTGCTGAGGGACTAGAACCAGGCAAAGTCTCCTTCGTTCAGAAGAACAGATTTCAATTTCACATGTCAGTTGATGAAAGAAACTGAAAAGAATGGGAGATAAAGTAGAGGCTGAAGAAAACCAGTCTTAGGACTGTGCAAGAACAGAATCAGATTTTAGACATGCAGACCTGTAGGTATTTGCAGTTCTCATATTATTTCATATCCATTACTCCTTTCTCAAAAAAAAATAAAATGTATTTCATATATGAGGCAAGCTTTTAAATCTGGAGGTGCTTTGTTTTCGGGACAAATATTATGATTTGGACCAAGCAATAAGCATCCAGAAGTTCCTACTGGTGACTGCCAGTTACTAATCTGTCGAGACTATAAAGGGACACAACAAGTCTAAGTGATGACATATGCTCAGCACTTGCCCAGGTGTTGCTGGAGTGCTATAAATCTGTCTTTCTCTCTATTTCTGGCCTGTCCACATATTCATCACATTTTAGGTTGAGAGCCAAGTCCCTTCTTTGTGTTGGAAGAGAAGCAGAGGAGCAGGAGCCCAGCCTGCTTTCTCTCTCCTCCCTGGGATGCTGCACGCAGCTGGAGTAGCTGGAGCCTTCCTTAGGGCATGATGCTTTATTTTGGTCATGCAGCCATATTCCCCCAGCTCATAAATGGGGAAGTGTGAAGAAATACATTAAATGCTTCATTCTCTTTTGGAGTAGTAGAGAATGAGATAATTTCATGGAAAAATATCTCTGAGCCCAGTTATCCCATCAGCAAAGTTTATCAGCCTATAGGTGTCCTAATTTCTCAGAACAGACCATGTCACTCAGAAAACATTGGTATTTGAAACTGAATGTGCTTCGCATTTCATTCAATTTCTTTGAACATTTTTCCCAAAAATTATTTATTTTTGGCCAATATCAGAATCAGGCATACTTCATTTAATCTATATTGCAAAGAGTTACATGTTTTCTTAATCAAATCACCATTCACAGTATCCTGACCTGTTTTCTTTTTCTTTCTTTCTTTCTAGCATACAGAAATGCTGCAGAAATAGTTCAGTATGGAGTGAAAAACAACACCACCTTTCTGGAATGCACACCTAAATCTCCTCAGGCTTCTATTAAATGGCTGCTACAGAAAGACAATGACAGGAGGAAAGAGGTGAGTAATGTGAACAGGAGCTCTGAGAGGATCCTCAGCCAGCATCACATTCCCTCCCCAGACAAAGGTGAGGGACAGTTGGTGTTTTTATCAGGCAGTCTGACTACAGTGAAGCTGGAGAATTTGTGTGGATGCAGGACAGTGACCATCATTTGTTCATATGAATAAGAGCAGACTCAGTAAAGCTGGGACTTCATCCTCAGCCCCACTGATTCCTGTCAGATCAGAACAGCTACCAGAAAATTAAAGAATCTTTGCTTCACACCTTACTGATTGCAAACTGAGGATTTGCAGCACTCAGAACTTCTTACTGATCCGAGGAAATAGGCACAAAAGCAATAACTTGTACAAAGTTCAGGAAGAAGTCAGCATGAAGTAGCTCCTCTGTGCTATTGAAGAGATTAAAGGCAAAAGTGGGAGAAATGTGAAAGGTTTCTTTACCAAGAAACTAGTCCAGGCTAAAAACACATAATGACAAAAGCATTTCCTCACCATGGTGCAATCACATTTTCCATTACTGCACTCTCTAAGGCTCTCGAGTTTCAGCACTGTAATATACAGTATGATTGTTTATGGGGAATGTGCCTTCCTTAAGTAATATAAAAGGGGAAAAATACATTTCCAATCCAAGTCACTTACTATATTAATAAAAAGAAACATCTTTCAAAGGGAACTTTTAAGTCATGTGGTGTCTGTTGATAGGTTATAAATACTGTAAAGTATTATTCTCCTATCAGGCCATTTTACAAAAACAGAGGGGAATTACAAATGTCTCACTGAGTTTTCTAACTATTCAAAGCCATGTCCTGGCAGTAGGTACAATTCTTCAACCCATTGCTTCAGCAGAACATCTCCCTTTTTTTGTTCTTACATTCAGTAAATATATTAGAATCAATGCAGTTTCATGGTACAACAGGCTGAATAAAGCAATCAAAGTGTTAATTAGTTTTCAAGCTCTCAGATTTCTGGATATCTTCCACAATGTCTACAAAAGTTTAGAATAGCAGAATACCATAACAAGTAAATTAGTTCCCAAGAGAACCAAGTATAATGCAAAGTGCAGTAGCAAAATAGAAAAAACATTCAGAAAAATACCAGCCGTGGTTTCCTTTCATAATGGATTGAACTAGCAATTTTTACTTCATACTGATATGCAAAGGGACATCTGCACATTCATTTATAATTGGATGATAACAAGCTCTGGTAACTTGCTTCTTTCAGATGATGTGACCATCTCCTGGGACAGTGCAGGGTCTGAAGCCAGAAAGGAAATAGGAGAGTACCTGTGCTCCTGATTAACATTGAGCCAAGTCTCACTTGAGACCACTCTGGTGATAATTTTTATATGAGGCTATAGACTCTGCAGAGCAGATAGAGTTCTTCAGCAGGAACCTGCTCAAAGTCAAAATATTTAATGAGAAGCTGCCTTGAGTTCAATGCCAAATTAGCCTCCCTGGTCCTGCACCTTTCTTCCCCTGAGTCTCAGCAGCAACCTCTTGATACTGAAAGAGACATTCTCAGGAGTGCAACAGGGCAAATAAAAGTTGATTTCTTCAACTCTGCTATTTGAACATTATGAAAAATTCCATTTCATGTGGTTTCCAGATTTTCATCTGTTTATATCCTAATCAAATTTATTCTAACATAAGAAACAAAATTATTTAAGTAATTTTCTTTAGCAATACTTGCCTTCTTTGAGGTAAGCTCTCTTCTAAAGGTAGCAATCCTGGTGGTCACTTGAAGATAATTATACAAAAATATAGTAAGTTTAAGAAAGTCATGTTTAAAGTGAAGCTTACCAGAAGGTCCAATACTCTGTTGTTCCATAACCTTCCCTAAAAGGTTCCTTCTGCCTTTTTGCTGTAGGTCAAGCTGAACGAGAGGATCATCGCTACTGAGCACGGGCTCCTGATCCGCTCCGTGCAGGACAGCGACCGGGGGCTTTACCACTGCATCGCCACCGAGAACAGCTTCAAGCAGACCTTGGCAAAGATCAATTTCAAAGTGCTGGATTCGGAGATGGTGGCTGTCATGACTGACAAGTGGTCCCCTTGGACCTGGGCCAGCTCGGTGCGAGCACTGCAGTTCCACCCCAAGGACTTCGTGGGGGCTTTCAGCCACTCCGAGATGCAGATGATTAACCAGTACTGCAAAGACAGCAGGCAGGCAGGTCAGCAGAGGGAAGAATCCCAGAAGATGAGAGGGGACTACAGCAAACTAAAGGCCCTTATCAATAGCAGAAAAAGTAGAAACAGAAGAAATCAATTACCTGGATCTTAATTTTATTTTATAGTAATAGATATTTTTGTCCTCAGTGTAGGGGGCTTATATTTGTCTATTGTGAACAAATTGTGCAAATCTGATAAAAAATTAAACTAAAATCCAGCAAGCCTCATAAAAGTTCTGTCTCCCAATGAAATGCAGTGTAACCTAAGAAAATAACTCAGAGCATTTTCTTTCCTAGATGCTTAGTGACTCTAGGTTGGGCTCTGTCCTAGAAGCAGCACTGGGTATTCATCTTAAACCAGATTCACCTTTAATATCTCAGTATTTAATTACAGCTGAATAGAAGTTTTTACAAAATCAGTGCATTGTCTTGCAACTCTGGAACTGTACTAGCTAGACTGGTGGTGAAAGAATCTGGGTTAAGATGCATACTTAGAGTAGGATGGTACTAAGATTTCCTTGCACTGCATTTAAGAACATGAGTTTCTTCTTGTTTACTGCTCAATACTGAGTTTACAGCTTTCACTCATCGATCAAATCATATGAGTGCATGCAGATAGGAAGCAAGTAAAGTGTAGTAGAAATGTTTCATTTGCTCAGATGTCAAATGAAGGAACAAACAGAAGAAAAACAAAGAATTTATACTTTATCAAAGAAAGCACTGATTATTGTGCATAGTATGAGTTGTAATAAATTAAGGAGTTCTGGAATGTAACTTAAAATACTGATTTTTATTAAAATAGGGAGTCCTATAACACTACATAGCTTTATAAGCGGCACAAAGGTAACATGAGAATGTTCATTATACATACAATTTTGAAAAACACCTAAGTGACTTAGGTATTTTAGCTACTTTTCAAAGGATTACACTCCAATTTCTTTTCAAAGGACAGAGTGTAGATATACCATATAGTGCTTGTTCAGAAATGAAAAATATAGATTATCTTTATTCTGTTCCATTATTAAATTGGAGCTGATCTGCAATGTGGAAACAAGTCATAAGTGTCTTTGAAAATTTTAAAACATTATTTTTTCAACTGTTTTCTCAAAGTTGCAAATACTTCAACTAGAATTTTCTAATTAAACCATTCCCATTTTCTAGTCTTTGCGCCCTTATTCTTTTCCATGTTATTTTCCCAATTTGCTCCTGTTTTCAGTTCTCTGCTGAAAAGCAGATCAGGAAAAGAAAAAAAGGAAAAAAAGGAATGAGGGAAAAATAAAACTGAAAAATGGGTTTGGGTCAAAAACCAAAAACTATAGCTTGAGAGCCATGTTCAAACAGAAATCTTTTGTTTAAGAAGCAGCTGTCAGGTCTAATGAAGCAAGTTTTGTTGAAAATTGGGTGATTGTGTACCAAGCCATCCTAGGAAAAGCAATCACTTTTTTTTTTTTTTGAGGAGCACAAATGCCATAAAGAGGGACAGATCATCAATCCTTTTACTATGTGAGAGTGTTCTGGAAGCCACTGAGTCTGTTCAAAACAGTAAAACAGGGTTTGAAAATGTATGAGTACCCTAGAAAAAATCACAATTATTTACGGCTTTACACAAAAATATAAACTAATGTTCAGCTCAAAACTGAGCTGTGTTAAGTTAAAATCCTGCTTCTATTAGAATACTCTGGGAGTAACTCTACAGGGCATGGGGAAAAGCTTCTGGGTTTTCTGCCTGTGTGAATTCACTTTAGTGCAAGAGAGGTAACACAGGTATTTATCTGCCATTAGTTGGATTGTCACTTTATCACCACCTCATGAAGGATAGCTGGGAAATGAGCCCTGATCACACCATTTAAACAGTCTCTAAATCCCTTTGATGCTGGTGGGAGCTCTTTGAATTTAATTTTTGTGCTTACTCCTTGCATGGCAAGGCCAGCCTGCTCATATATTGCCATCTAGTTAAGTGCTCACCTTCTTCAAGGCCTAAATGTGTATTTCTGCAATATTTAGCAATTAATAACTAAGGTCCTTCTTATGGAAACCATCAGGAAACTTTCTCTGACCTCCATGAGATTGAATTTGGCCCCGAGCTGGCAAAGTAGGTTCTGGAGGAATTTGTCTTTTTTTTTTTTTTTTTTTTTTCTTTTCTTTTTTTTCCTTTTTTTCCCTTTTTTTTCTTTTTTTTTTTCTCCTGAATATGACTGACTTCTGAAGTGTGTAAGTGACAAACCAAAACTCGAGTGCCATGAAATAGAACTACCTCCTGGAATGACACTAGTGCATATTCTCTGTGTGCTGCCTTGCTATTCCAGTCTGCCCAGCAGATTCACTGCAGAGTTAGTGTGATACTAATGTCAATTGTGAAAATCATAATTGCTTCCAGATGGAATACAGTGATTAATAGGGTACAAATTGCCCTTTAAGTGGTTAGGTACAGTGATATTTTAATAGGCCCCCATTAGGCCTCAGAAATTACAGTTACACTGTTTTCTAATAGAATATTGGCAATAAAGGATTCCATTAAAACAATCAGCATAGCTCAGAGTTTCATATGATTATAAAATAATATTTTTAAAGCTGCTTCATATACCATTATTATGGTATGACTGTTTAAGGGATTATACTTAAACTAACATTTTTCCTGCTTCATGAGAACTCCAGTATATAAATATAATAATTTTCTGTCAATGCATAGCCAGTCCAAGCTTCCATGCTTTAGGAGCCTTCCTGCATGTATAGAGGAGTCAGGAACCAGATGCTCAGCTGGTATAATCTCATGTAACTTCCTTGCTGTCCTTATAGCTACTGGGGTTGATACCAGCTGAGTGTGTGGCCTTAAATGTACAGAATAGACAAGCTGCAATTTTTGTTTTAAGTAGCCCCTCTACTGTAGGTGACACCAAAACTTAAGACTGTAATATTATTTGTGCTATTTAATACTTCCTATTTTGAGGATTTCTAAATAATGTATATAATTTTATTCCTTAAAAAAATGCAAAAGCAAAATGACTTCTAAGCATAACTTCACCAAATGTAAAGATACGTTCTCTGCCAAGAACTTCACTGTGTACTGGTATTTTTTTTGCCTTTTTATTTTGTGTAGTTTGTAAAGTTTGCTGAAATCTTGACCTAACAATGTGTTCTTTGCAATTGTTGTTACTGTAGATATGCGTGTTTTATTAAGAGAATCTTGGTTTTAAAAGTGTAGGTATGTGTATAAGTTCCTAGCATGATGAAACTGTCATGACAGTGAATATGCATCATATAGTGTGTAAGAAAGAACAAAATGTAGTTTAACATAGTGCTATTTAATTGAATATCTAAAATGCCCAACAAAATAAAGTGTGTTGCAACATCTTAAAAATTTGTTGGTTCCCCCTTATGGATGTGCATTAAAAAAAGGAACTTTTTTTTTTTTTTTTTTTTTTTTTTTTTTATTTTTT